>CM051235.1:500203981-500483981 GCA_027917425.1 Gastrophryne carolinensis
TTTATCAATGAAAATAACAACCGGCTTGTTAATAATACAATTAAAAAAAAAAAATGTGTCAACCCCAATAGCCAACTAGCCTTGGCAACAGGCATATGGGCTGAAAACCTAGAACTTAGAGGCCACGTCAGCTGGTCCTTGGATTTCCGGTATACAAGTCCTGGCCCTGCCAGTAGTCTGTATGCTGTTCGCTATGGCTTCAGGGTACCTCAATGCATCCCTAGAAGAACCCATTGGCCATCCCAATGGGCATGGGCTCTTCTGCACCCCCGTAACCCAAATGGACTTGCAGGTAATGCTGGCAGTTGACATGGTTGCCTCCTACCTTGTGAACTGGTATAGGGGTCCCCTGGACCTATATAGATTTACCTCAACTGTAGAAAAACACACACACAAATAACTGTATTATTCTTCATCTTTCCCCTGCCGGGCACTGTTTTTCCAGGGTCTGGCGGTGTTCCATGCCCCATGCCGGGTCATCCTTCTGTCTTTGGGGAATCTTTTGTGCCCCCTCCACCATCTTCTTTTGGTAATGCACACCACTGCTAGTTGTTGCATGGGCACAGCCCCCCCCCCCCCCCCCCCCCCCCACGGGGAGCAGCCTTTAAATGTAAGAAACATAAAAAAAAAAAAATATGATTCACCACTGTCACTTTCCAGGCTTTCAAGTGGCATTCAATAAAACAAGGTAAAGTGAAAAAAAAGAAAAAAATTCGGACGAATATTTTTTTTTTTAGCTACATATTGTAGCTAACGAAAAATGCCAAAAAAACACCCAAAAATATTAAACAGTAAGCCGACAGGCTGTTTCCATTTAAGATGGTATGCCAGGCTATTGTTCATTAGATACAGATTGTATCTAACGAAAAATGCCAAAAAATTACCAAAAAAGCTGCCCATAAACCAGCTTTTCTGTGTTCGAATGAACACTGAACCCCGGCACAGACTTCTGTCTGAAGTAAGTGTTGGGGCCGGGGACTCGAAAATGCAAAATTCGCCACGGACCTAAACTTTGTGGGTTGGATCTAATCATTACTAATAACAAGTAATAATTCCTGTTACATGAAAATAAAAATCAGCCTCTTAAAAAACATAAATATCCTAAAATCCATGAACTCACTGACACTTTTTAAATATGGGTCCCCAATCAAGAATCTCAGCACAGAATGTCAGGTGTTCCCTGCCGGACCTATAGGAAGGGAATTGTCAAGGTAAAAAGCCATAACTCTAGTGTAAAAACTAGGTGGAAAATGTATATCTGAGATACAAATAAATAAAAGGAAATGTTAAAGGATACACAGTCGCTCGGCCTACGTCCAATCTCCTCAGGGCGCTCTTTAGAACTGGTTATGGTTACCTGGAGAAGCTGAGGTATTCCCATGTTTGCATCAACTTTATTTAAAAAAGTGTCTGCAATCTCCTATGGATAACTTATTAACTCATCTTTAAAGTGGACCAAAACCCACGGCCATCTAGATTCCTACCCCCTGAGCATCCAGAAATGGGATGTCCCGCTGTGTGTAACCCCCCAGCTCGCAGGGTATACTCACCTTCTCCCCTGGTCCAACAATGCATGTGCGAGCAGCAGGCACATCTCTGCTATTCCTTTAGCAGGACGCGAGTCTGCACTGGGCATTTGTGAATGTGTACGCTCCCTATTTAAGGGTAGCAGGGATGCGGCCACTGTCAATCGGCTAGACCCGGCTGATTGGATGGGAGGCCACGCATGTGCCGCAGGACTGGGGAAAGGTGAGATGGAGTGGGCGACCTGGGGGGTTTAACACAGCGGGATACCCTACATCGGGGTGCCCCAGGGGCTAGGGCCAAAATCCAGGATAGTCAGAATCTAAACTTTAAGAATAAAGAAGAATACCAAGCACTTCACATGCCCTAGAATAAATGGAGAGAGACAGATTGCTTAATCAATGGGGACAAACCACTCTCATCCCTACTCATTATGTGTCACTGCTGTCACTCCCTCATGCACTGTATGGCCAACCCTGAAAGCAGCACCTGTTTAATTAATCTAATATATATATATATATATATATATATATATATATATATATATATTTGTGCTAACAACTTAATCCTCTAACAATTTATTTTAAATCCTGTTCTATAAAATTAAAAGTTGATTTATTTTTAGCTTGCAGCAGTATTAGCAATATCTCAAATAATTATATTTTACACTAGCTCCCCTATTCGGAACAGAATCATCATCCAGGCAGGTACACAGCATGTAGATTAGGTCATGGTTCATTCATTCCTATGCATCTTATTATTCAAGGGATTTGGTTTCATGTAATGCATTCTCTATCCCACAAATACATTAGTCTGCTTTAGGCTCTCCTGAGGCCATTAAAATGGACAACCTATGTTCCTTGTAGTGATGCATTACACTTCTAAATCCGTTGGTTTTCAGTGGAAATCCCCAGTGCGCCTACACTTCACTCGGGGATATAGCCGGATAATTCTCTCATCTAAGAATTAGTTGTAAGCATTCTAATTCCAAAAGAATTTAGATTCTCTGCTGAGGTATATTTTACCATGCTGATCAACTTTGTTTCAAATTGGTTGGGTGATTTACCATGTCGTAAAAACATCCGTGATCATGATTTATGCAATTAAACCTAGAACTTTTTGGTGGGATACTTGCATTAAAAATATATTATTCCATGTACAGTAGCTATTTTGGCCTAGTAATGATATCAAATAAGCACAATGTAAAAGGCTTAAATGATTAATCTGGCCTCAACAACTGCAGAATAAAGACCACAACCTGGTCTTAGACAATGCTGACCCAACTTTGACCAGCAGGCAACCATAGTAAGCCCTCATCAGCCTGGGCAATGTTATTCGCAAACTCAGGCTTTAATTCTGATGTAAGGGCCATTGTTGGGAGCTTAAGAACAGCAGCTGGAGGAGCGGCTGGGCTCAGCAGCCCACCAACCCAGCAAGACTCCTGACTGAAGTCAGTGTTCGGGAAACCGGACTCGCAAAGTTTGGCACGGACATGAACCTCGGGGAGGGTGGCAGGGTGGGGAGGCAGTCTATGACTGGAATCCCACTTTCAGACCTCTGCCCCAGCAAGGACCCAGTGAAATGACCCCAAGATGTGGCTACAGCACTGCTGGACTGGAGGAGGACACCGGTCCCACTGCCGCCTGCAGATGCCACAGGGAGCTGGAGTTCCTCTTACCGCAGCTCCCGCCTCCTTCATCACCACTGCCTCCAGGTGCCCTTGCTGATCAATTGGACTGAAAACAATGGGGCGGTGATGGGCGGCAACAGTGTGCTACGCTGCATCTGTACTTTTTCACCGCAAGAGCGTTGGAAACGCACAGTGTGAAAGGGGCCTTAGTGTTATTGACAATATTATGTACACCGTTTCTTTCCATCACACCAAGAAGAATCTCAATTTTTAGCTTGTTCCAGTTAAACTTATTGTGGACCTCTTTAGGTCTCCTAGGTATATGTAACCGCTGAGGAATCCCATTTAGGGATGTCCCAATGATGGGTTAAGTATTAGTATTAAATGTTTATGTTAGGCAGTATTAAACTTTACGTTATTAAAGACTCTCAGATCTCAGTATGTTACCGCTAAATTTGACCCAGCCTGTCAACACAGAACAGGGGCGTGACACCTGGAGGAAGCAGCCAGCAAATCACACCTGGGCCTCCTCTAGTCTAACTATTATTACCGTGCAGATGAGTCCTTCCTAATCATTTCTTCTATAACTGTACAAGATAGCAGAGGGAGGCAGATGAGGTGACAGACAGCGTGAATCACACAGACAGGCAAAACCATTTATCAAGCCAAGTTCCCCAAAATATCTTGTTATTAAGCTGAGCTCTTTTGTTCAAAGTTCTGCAGCTCAACCTGCTGTCTGTGATGTTGAAGAGTTCAAAAGAGAACTAGAGAAGTGGTTATTAATGTCTGCGGCAGGTAAGTCAATCATTGTCTCTGTGACTTAAGTGAAGTATGCCTGGAGTATGTTCTAAAATGAGCACGGTAGAGTCAATGTTTGACTTCATTGATCTAATCTATAAGATACACTTCACATTTCAAGATAATAGGCAGACAAGTCCGACATCTCAAGTACCTAAAAAAAAAATTGCATTTGTTAAATTCGATTAATAAGTATGTGTGCTCTTACTGTAACATCTCAAACTTTCTGAGAAGAGAAATAAAGGAATAACACATTTTATTGCTTGCATTAAAGCAACAATGGTGGGCAACAAGCAAGTCTGCAAATGAATAAGTGTCAGGACAGACTAGGGTAGATCCGTTGGCTTATAAAATTTTAATAGTAACAAAAATTGCTTATCAATTATTTAGAATTTTTCTGTATAACCTTTATAGAAAAGAGTTACCGTATTTTTCGCCCTATTTTTTCCCCAAAAGTGTGTGAGTGTGAGTGTGTGTGTGTGTGGGGGGGGATCTCATGTGTCTGGGCAAATGTAAAAAAAAAAAAATTTGTGAAAAAAAATGTACTTACCTGAAGCTCAAGCCCACTATCCCCATTCCAGCTCCACAGCGCACTGAACGAGGTGCAGTGGCAGAGCCGGGAGCCAGACAACATCCCCGCTCTGGCTCACGCCCCCTTCACTGCCTCTCAGGTTCGCGCTGACAGCCGAGTGTTTGTGCCAGCGTGCTGAACGTGAAGCGGTGGAGGGGCCGGGAGCCAGAGCGGGGACAGACAATGTCCCAGCTCTGGCCCCCAGCTCTGCAATTGCACCTCGATCAGTGCGCACTGACACTCGGCTGTCAGCGTGCACCAGAGCAGAAAGTGAGAGCGTGGATGGGGGCTCATGTAAGTATACTTTTTTTTCTTTTTCTGTGGGGTTGTGGGGAATGTCACACTGATATATGGGGAATGGGAGGGGGGGTATGCCACATTGCCTATGAGAATGGGAGGGGGGATGCCACACTGCCTATATGGGGAATTGGATGGGGGAAATGCCACACTGTCTAAATTGGGAATGGGAAAGGGGAAATACGACACTACCTATATAGGGGTATGTGAGGGGGGAATACCACACTGCCTATGGGAATGGGATGGGGGAATGCCACATTGCCTATGGGGAATGGGATGGGGGAATGCCACATTGCCTATGGGGAATGGGATGGGGGAATGCCACATTGCCTATGGGGAATGGGATGGGGGAATGCCACATTGCCTATGGGGAATGGGATGGGGGAATGCCACACTGCCCATGGGGAATGGGGTGGGGGAATGCCACACTGCCTGTAATGGGGTGTTTTAGCACAACATTTGGTTTAGAGTATTTTTTTTTCTTCCTCCCCCAAATCCTAGTTGCGTCGGGCAGGTGTGTCTTATATGGGAAAAAATAAGGTGGTTACTTTTTTGTTTTTTACTTTTTGTGAAACCTTGAGAATAAAGATATTATTGTTTGGGTCCTAGAGAAAACAAGTCAATTCAGCACTGTGCACCCTGACCCGGTGGCCTGTGAGCAATCCATGTAGAAAGTGGGAATTTACTCATAAACGCATGGTTCAGGGACACGTGCCACATTTCTGCATGTCCATGAACCATGTGCCCCAGCTATGAGTACATTTTCTCTTCATGCATTTTATAACTCACGTGACAGTACTCTGAATCGCTGTATGCAAGTTGGTAATTATCTTATTAAAAAAGTGATGTCGCAATTGCCTGAAAGTTTTCTTTTCAAAGAAAATAAGAGCCAGCATTTTTTTTTTTGTTTAATAAGTTACTACAGTTAAAATAAAATATGTACTCTCCCAAGAGCCAACTAGCGTAAGGGCACCATTGTGCCCTTTGATATGGGTCCAGTGCTCTTCCAAGAGTGCCCATACCTATGGGCATCCGGCACTTCAGTACCCTGGGTGGCCAAAATGGGGATGTGGGTAATCGGGTAGGGTACTACCATGTCACTGCCAGCAGGAGATATTGCAGCCCCTTGCTCTGTGAACTGGTATTGGGTTCCACTGGACCCCTCATCACCGAGGCGTAGCTAGGCTTTCCTGCACTCAGGGCAAAGATTCAGAATGCCACCCCCCCCCCCCCAAAGCTTAGATTAAACTGTAACCATAAAAATGTCACAGGCACTTTAGCTTTGGGATCCTGATGCAAGAACTGACCCCACAAGTAATATTGCTGGCAGATCTACAAATACCCCACAATTAATAATGAGAAATAGCAGAAAAAATGACAGCAGATGCACCCATAGCACAAATATAAACAAATATAGGGAGTGCCGGTAGATCCAGTTTCCTTCTCCTGTCTCTTAATCAATAGGCAAATTGCAAGCAGCCACCCCCCTCCCAACACCAGTGCCCAGAATTATTGCAGCATGGTAGCAGAAGACCCCTAAATGTATATGTTGCCAACAGCCCCCCCCCCCGCCCCCCAACCCGACACCCTCATAACTACTTGCAGTGCAGAGGAATCGGCCTTTCCTGGAGACCTTTCTTATTTTACACGATGGCTAGCTGACACCACATACCAACAATTATTAGGCATCAGAAACAGTGTAAGTGCATTCAATGCCTCATGGCCTACAATGATAATGCAGAGTTGTATCAACCACAGGGGCTTGTTGGGGGAGGACCCACTCAAATTTAGGGGTCTGACTCACCCTATACTTTGAATTGGACCAAACCCTGTCTGCCAAATCTGTGCCAGGTAGGGCCCATGTCTGCAGTTGAACCCTAAATTAAGGGGATACTGCCCCACATGTCTCTGTCCTAGGTACTCATCTTTTTGCGTTACTTACCACTCACGTGACTGCAACCTGCCAATAGGATTTGCCAAGCGGCTTTGCACATTACTGGAGGAGAATATCAGGCAGCGAGGGACTAGGCTTTGGGGGAACTGATGAGCAGTGGGGCATCCTGATTGGGAATGCCCTGCGTTATGAAATTTAGGGGAGCTTCAGCTATTTTTGTCTAGAGGTCCACTTTAATACAACCAAACACATCCAATAATGGGTTTAGGAAAGGGTTCACAACAAGACTCGGTCTCTCAATGCATCTACTGTACTTCAATAGTGCAGTCCCAGAGACCAGCTCCCCTTTGTCCCAGAAGGGTTGAAGATATGGGTGCGTGTCTTGTATACTTTACTTGCCCTCGAAAGTTCAACTGAGCCTCCAGAAATCACACCTGTAACTTCACCCCCACACACCCCCACCCACAGAAATCCCATTTTACCAGAGGTGTAACTAAATGTTACTGGGGGGCCTGGTGCAAACATAAATGGGGCAATGTCATGTCTTGTGGGGCAGCCTGACTGCCTCATTGCTGCGTAATAAAGAGGGACTTTGGTCATTTTAGTTGGATACAACTAAAGACTGAGACAAATGGTGCTTTTTCCCGCCCCCCAACATATTTCACCCACCCGCTTCACCTATACTTATCACTCAGAGAAAGGTGCAGAAGGATGGAAAATCAGTGTGAAGTGCAAAAGGTGCAGACGGGTGATGGGATCGCTTTGAGAGAGGCACAGATATCTATTGGCATTATGACTTTTTTTCAAATGTTTCATAGTTTGTTTAAAGTGGACCAAAGCCCAGGATTTTCCCCTTCCCCCTGGGGCACCTGGGTTTGGGGGTGCCCTGCTGTGTGAAACCCCCTAGACTGCCGGGCAGACTCACCTCTCCTTGAGCTTAGGGTGCAGGTGCAGCTGCTCATCTAATCAGCTACTCCTGTTGTACATATTAATGTGCAGCTAGAGAAGCTGAATGAAATCCTAGCCATACTTACGAGCACCGTGCGGTATCACTCGGCTCCTCTCAGCTGTGTGCAGCCACACACAGCCATTCAGTTGTGGTAGACAGGGCTGCACACAGCCAAGAAGGGAGACAGCTGCACATGTGCTGTGGGCTCAGGGGAAAGATAAGATATTGGACGCCCTGGGGAATTAAACACAATGGGGCCTACCCTGTTTGGGATGCCCTGGGGGAAGGAGTAAGCCTGCCCTGGATGCCCCGGGGGAGCTAGTAAGCCTGCCCTGGAGCCCTGGAGCCTAGGAGACCCCTATACCAGTTTACAGAGTAGGGGGGCCAGTATACCACCTGCTGGGATTGGCGAGCGGCATACCAGTACCACCACCCTATTATCTGTATCCTCTTATCGATGCCAGGATGCGGGAGAGCCCGACACCCATTGGTATGGACCCAGTGTTCTTCCAGGAGTGCCTCCGGCAACCTTCCAAGAGCCCTGTCCTCTTCCATCCATTAAATAAAAAAATAAAAAAAAGTCTGGCTGGATATTTCTTGATGCTGGATATATATGTGACCCCTCCTTCTGCCATCTAGCATATGTATATGGATTGTTATCATTGGTCCATTTTTTGCGATAGTCCTCCATCAACCCACACGAGTGTTGCTTTAGCAGTGTGCTTTGATTCTTTGGCCTATGGAATGTACAGCTTATTGTGGTCATATAGACAATGTCAGGATCTGGGGCCAACGGCAATGACCCTGAAGAGAGTTCTTAGTCAAATAATAAGCAATTTATTGAAAATAAAGCCCAACAGGCAAAATCTCTTAACTTCAGAGTATGATGCAGCATACAATGCAGTACAGCAAGCAGTTACCTCACCAACTTTAGCAATGTCCAGTGTAGGATAATTACAGCGTATAGCAAGTCCTTGATATAATAGGTCCTCTTTCAGGGAATACCAGTCCCGACTGTTAATCCACAGGTTCCAAGAACAGATAACCCATAAAGTCCTTCGACTGCAATTCAGCACTGTCAGTATTGGGAGCAGCAAGGCCCCGGCTCCTCATCCCAGCTTGTCCAACACCAAGCTGGAAGCCTCAGTGGCTCCTTTTATTAGGCTTCCTTTGCAATTAGCCTCATCAGCTGTGTAAAAACTGGGAGTAGGGGAAAAACCTGTAGAGGGCTGGGAATGTGGATTGGGGTCCTGTAAACCCGGCATGGATCGTGCCTGATTGAGAAAACCAAGCGAGAAATAGACACCATTCAGCACTTTTCCTTAAACTTTACCACAACAGATACTTCAGTCTCTGCTTGGTCTCTGCAGCTCCTTCTTGGTTAACTTTGGTATCTGTGCTGCTTCTCTGAACATCAACTCTCTTTTCAACAGCTTTGTTTGGAGTGCACCATGGTGGTGTTAGGTTAGCGGTACCCCTAGCTTAATGGTGGTGCAGCCTCTGGGGCCTCTTGGAAAACCCGTTTTTTTCGAGAACTGGTCTCGGTAACCACCACTCGTATCATTTCGAGAAAAGTTTGTTCATGTGTAAGTGGCCGTATTTGCTTTGTGTATGCATACAGTTTAGCCGAGTATTTATGGTATTTGTAGCTTAAGTAAAAGCCGAGCTTTTACCAGGATCTTTTTCGGACGCAACTTGCCATTGTTCTTGGTGTGCTGTGTTCTTCCATGGCTTTCCGGCATACCCCTTTTTTTGTTGCAACCGACTATTTTAATATGCTTCCACTGTTGCTCACCTCATAATTTGGCCACCTTCTGTTATGGTGTTCTGTTTTACACCGCTGTTTGTTTTCTTAGCATATGCTTTATGTAGTTGCATAGAAAAAACGCCACCACGCAGCATATAACATTAAAACTTTTAGTTTATAGAAAACATTTATTTTTAGATTTTTTTAAACAAATATATTTAGAATAATTATATAAGACAAAGATATAATATATATAAAAATGTTTTTGTTGTGACCAACATGGCACCTGCAGTGAGAAAAAAGAGAAATGTCAAACCTAAATCGCTTAGGCACCTCTGTGTTGTATACAAACATGCCAGAGTGGTCCATGTGAGAGTGGCAGCAAAGCCCTGTAATGTTGGAAAGCCAGGCGTCCGCATCTTATTTTGCGGGCACTCTGTCACCTTTTTTCACCAAGGCAGGAGTGTAATGCGGCACACATGCAAAATTGTGGCTTACCATCATAATGTTCTCCTGTTGCTCACGGGTGAACACGGTGGATGCCATATTGGACCTTTGGATGCTGTCCGTATGACACACCCCTGCGCCAAGGCACACAAGCGCCAACACGCACTGGCGGACCCCAGAAGTGTGCTTGCATTCATATGCACATGTAGCCTTCTTGCGCCTTAGAGGGGCTGTTAAATAAACCAAATAGTTTCCAATACAATTACCCACTCAATTAGGTATAAAGAACCCAGCTGGGGGTCAGATTTTCTTGCCACTGCTGACTTTGGACCTCACTATGCCACACCATAGGCGCCACCACAGCCCCCAGAGCCAGGAAAACAGGCATGGCTGAGGAGCCAGCAGAACCCGGCCCAGGTACTTCCACCCCAGCCTCAGCCCCAGAGCCCACCATTCATTCCCGCAGGTGCTTCTGGGGCTCCGAGCACAGTCCACCATGGACCAACCAACGGTCAGGACATCCGAGCACCATGCGGGCCCCAGGACAGACCCCAGTGCAGCTCCACTGCAGAGTTCACTGCGGAGCTGCATGCAGAGACAACTAGGGAGCCAAAGGCTGAGCAGCGTTGCCACAGCCAGGCCTGCTCGTTCCTTAGCCAGTAGCCTGGAATCCATCCATTCTGGGCGTGGGAGTGGGCATAATGACTCCTCCTTCAGCCAAGACACCACCCAGAAGACCACATTATTGGCCACTCACTGTGGGAGCAAAGCTAACAAGGGGAAAGTTGAGTGGCCGATTTAATGATGTCCAGCTGGAGGTTCTACTGGATGGTGTTGCCAAAAATTATGATCAACTGGCTGGGTCGCAGTCTCGCTGAACCACCAAAGCATTGCGGGAGCAGTTATGGTTGGAGATTGCCTGCAACGTGATGGGACAGGGCCAGAACCATGGTGCCCAGGCCAAAAAAAATGGGATGACCTGAAGGTGGTGGTTCATCAGATGCTCAGCACCAGATGGTGTGAGGGGTTGAACATCCAGAGGGCTGCTTGTACAGGAAACATTGGACAACTCACTAAATCCACCATTTCCTTTGTTTCAATCTAGCTTGCAAAGTGATGGGGGACTCCCACAATTTACACATGCTGCACCCCAACACCTACCACCGATAGGCAGCATGTGCACATCATTGGCAAAACTTGTTAGCAAATTGTAGCTTGGCACAGGGGGGAGTAGGCCAATCAAACAAGCCACCCACCAACCTTAGTTTCCACATGCACAGCAAATGAGGGCTTGCCTTCACCCACCAAGGGTATTAGGCAACCTTTAGATGTAAACCCTAACATGGTTGTGAGCAGACCCAAATTTGGGGGCCCACATCGACGTTGAATCCAGTGTGTATCCCTTGTAGGGATTTTGAAGGGGCACATATACTGTTAAGAGGAAACTACCAGTGCATTTACCTTGACTTTGCAGCAACACCCAAGCCAGCAGCACCTTGACCTTTCTCAAAACAGATGGTACCTCTCCTGGATTAAATTAATTAGCTGGAGGAAGGGCACTCTGAACATCTGGATGAGACCCACAATATAATCTGGACACCTCCACCAGCTGCTGACCCCATGGACAGTAGCCATCACCACTCCTCCCTGCAGCTCCAGCTTTATTCTGCCAGTAGCAGCCCCAACAGCGCACCCAGGAGGAAGACAGCTCTGGTCTGCAACCAGGTATCACCTGTCTTTTGGCAAAGGAGTGCCAAATCATGGAGGCTAACTGGCGGGCCAACAGGACCACTTTTCGGCAAAACACCAATAGATATGTTAAAGTTGTGCAAGTTTTCTCCATGAAGACCTTGCTGCAGTGGTTGAGGAGCAGCAGCTCCCCCACCAGCAGATGGAGATGGTTGGGGCTCTGGTGAAGGCCATCATACAGATGTCCTGGATTCTCTGGGGTAGAAGCAGGGGTTGTCTCCTCCAAATATGCTGCCACCCTTTCGCTCAAGGCAAAGTTATGAAAGCTGTTGCGAGCCATGATAATTTGCATGACCTTCTCTGGCTTGTATTGAAGAGCACCCCCTGTGTGGTCCAGACAGCGAAATCTGGCCTTTAACAGATTTTGCCTACAATGCCCAGAATCCTTCCACTGTAATATATGAGCTCTCTTCCCAGGTGGGAACTAAACCTTTAGCTACTGGAACACAAGCCTGTGGTCATCTCATATGAAAAGGTTGAATTATAGCTGGAGGGGTTAAACCGGTGAGGTCAGGAATTTGGAGATTTGCCCCAGCCAAACAGATGATTAGTCATGAAGTCTCTACAACAGACACAAAACACACCAGATTGGTTTACTTTGTTAAGGTGAACAAATTGTTCTAAAAACAGTTTCCTTTTATAACACAGAGTTGCAAACAAATAGAAAAAAATTACAGTTAAGCTCAGCACCTGTGCACCATTTTGGTACACAATAATGGAAACTTTTAAAAATGTCATAGAAAGTGGAATTATTCTTTAAGAATATTGAGAAGCTATGAGACCTCCGCTAAAGCATTTTCAGTTTATGGATCAACACTCTGTCTTTACATCAGGAGAATGTACAGAGGCCAGTTGTGATAAATACTTGTTTCTTTCTGTTTCCAATGTTTGTCAACTTTCCATCGGGGACACATTTTAGTAACACTTATAGGCCATGGGACCTTCTATTAAATTACATTAGACAAGTTAGCACTGGCCAAGGCAGACCAATATAAGTCATGGACAATAGAAAGTAGAAACTGCACATGGAAATGGTACTAGGCAGAAGGATCTCTGTGTTTAATCTGTGAGATTGTAATTTGCACATTACTGGTGTTATTTATTGACACATGCAGCACAAATTGAGTCATTTTATTATTTCAGGCAAGCGTTGGACAGTGTTAAAAGGCCCCTGAAGAATGTTTTTTTAAATGCTGCTTAAATTGGTTGTTTTATAGAGCAATGCATTTTATTAAATCCCTGTAGGACTGTAAGTGTCCTCTAATTATTTCGGGATGCTCTGTAGATCTTTTACTGAAGAAGGTTAGTTCATTACTACCAAAGTAAAAGAAATACTAGTCATACTGCACCAAAATCCCTGCGCCAGGTCAGCTATAGCCTGATAAATAGCATGAATAAAACTGACTTTCAAAGAACAAACACATATATACAAGAAATCTCGATATCTGCTCAGCCTGTCCCAAGCTGCTAGCTGTTAAAGGAAAATACAGCAAATATAAATGAAAATATATATTTTCCATCCTGTCTAATCTTTAAGGCTTGAGTAAGCCCCTGGCAAACTATACATCTACTCCTCCAGAAAAATCGTACACTGCTATTGAATATTATGAGTACTGTTGGGCGGACCCGAACTGCAAAGTTCGAGTTCGTGTCGAATTTTGCGAATTCGGGGCCCCGAACCTGAGCGCAGATTTCAAATTGCACAGCAGCCAATCAGCCTATCTTCCTTCCCTCCCCACCATTGGCCTGATGGGACACGTGGCGCGTCACGCTGATCAACACTGCTGCTCGTTTTGCTTTAGGCTTTATTTTTTTACTGTAACTTTCCTTGTAAGGATATTTATATAGGAAAAGCATCTGGAGTAAGGACTAGATAGGTGTTTAAGCATGTGATTGTCCATTTCAGGACATTTAGTCAGGGAAAGCAGCCATGTGAAGGCTCTGTAATAGCACCTAAGTACTGTCACAACAGGAGACCTGGTCCTTTCAGTGTCCACCTCACCACTGACACATCAACAGGTAAGCATGGGCATGGAAGTTACATCTGACTGCTCACTGGGTCAGTGAAGTGGCAGCTGGGACTGAGGCAGAAAGCACTGTGGCACATATCCTTCCACCACCCAGGATTGCTGGAAATCAGTCGGTGCCTCCTGTTGCCTCCTCCTCCTACTCTGTTTCCTCCCCTGCTTCCTCCTCAAGCATTCAGTGCAGCCACTGCACAACCAATTCGAGCACTGACCTGGGGAAATGGCAGCACATGGTGCTAAAATGGGGTGAAAGACCCCACATCGCCCAGGAGCTGTGGACCTGCATCCAGGGGCAGACAGATGAGTGGCTGCTGCTGTTACACCTGAAGCCTGGCAAGGTGGTGTCCGACAATGGGTGAAATCCTGTAGCAGCCTTGGGATGAGCCGGTTTGAAGCACATCCCTTGCCTGGTGCAGAGATTCCTGCTGCCCTGCTGCTACTCTCCTGACTGTACTGCAGTGGTACTTTGGACTTCTCATAACTGCCTCATATGGTACTTGCCCACCAGGTGGAACTCCGCGTTGTATATGGTATAAAGGGCGGAGTTTTAGCTCCAAAATGCCCAGGTGGGTAGAGGTGTAGACCAACAGCATTTCACCACCAATGAATGGGTCTCCATGAGGGACACCTGTGCGGTGCTGCAGTGCTTTCAGTACACCATCAAAATTAATATGGTCAGCGCTGATAACGCCATCATCATCGCTACTATCCCCATCCTTTGTCTGCTGGAAAAAACGCTTCAGGCCATGATGGTGAATGTAATGGAAGTAGAGGAGGAGAAAGAAGGCCCATTTTCCCAGGTGTCAGGGGCAGGCACATGTGGCTCACAGGGGGGGGGGGGGGGGTTGCTGGGCCGGCAGGCCAGGTACACCACTGTCCAGCCAGCTTTGGAGGATTCAGAGGAGGAAGAGGGGGATGAGGTGGACTTTCTCTCACAGCAGGGTGGCACCCACGGTAGATGGAGCATGGCTGGAGGGAGGAGCAGGAGGAGACACCGGACAATGAGGACACCTTCTCCTTGACTCAGGGCAGTCTGGCTCTCATGAGCCACTACATGCTCCAGTGCCTGTGCAATGACCACAGAGTTGCCCGCATAGTCACCAGTGCTGATGTGGTGGATGACTACCTGTCCACGCATCTCTTGGTACTAAGCGATGTCCCCTCCCCATTCAATTTCAGGGTCGCTACATTGGGCATGTGGCCAGAGCTTGTCCTATCAGCACGTGTGTTCTGCACCACAGGGGGTGTCATCATTGACAGGAGGATCAACCTATCCACAGCCATCCCTTAAGAAGAATCAGACGTGGATCCCATGGGATTTGAGTGAGTGCTTAAGGTGTTTGCTACCTCCTCTGCCACATCCACCTCCTCTGTCTTTTATGCTTAAAAATCCACCTCCAACACCCCCTCCCTCGAACCTCTGACACCTGTAAAGAATTTATAATTTTATTAATTTATTTAATTAGTTTATTGTAATTTATATGTGTTTATTTATGTATATATGTACACATTTACACATATATATTTATGTATATACCATCTATTTCTTACATTTTTTAGTTTTCCGTTATTATGTTGAGTAATTTCTCTAGCCCATTTAGTGCAGGGCAATTGCCCAGGTGCCCCAATTTGGCCTCTAACCCCCATAAAAAAAGAAACATTTTATTTTTGGATTTATGTATCTATGTATTTCTTGATTTTTATTAAATTTTCTGTTATTGTTTTGAGTACTTTCCCTAACCCATTTTTGCAAGCCAATTGCCCAGGTGCCCCCCCCCTCCCCAATTTGGCATCTATCCTCTGTAAAAATGTAAAACAAATTCTTTAAATGTATTTATGCATTTCATTTTTTTTGTTTACTGTTGCAGTTCTCTAGCCCTTGCTACACCCATTTTACAGCAATGTTTGGTCCCCCAAATTCGGGTCCCTATTGACTTCAATGGGGCTTGGATTAGGGTTGAGTCTGGGTCTGTTTTGGGTCAGCTTAGCAGCAAGTTTGGTCACACATTTTGAGCCCGAAGTTCAGTGGGTTTACTCATGCCTAATTATGAGGTTTGTGTCATTTGTTTTTGTAGACATTGGTGTGTGTGTGTTTAATACATACAAAGAAGCAACTGATACAGCATCTTATATGCAAAGCATGAGTGTATTATATTAGATAAACTATATTCAAAAACAGTATTCAAAAACAGTACTATACCTGATTATATAACTAAGTGGTGCTGTCTTACAATAGAAAATAGAGAATATGTAGTAATAATGCCTTATATGTACCGTAATCACAAATATCATTCCCCTCTGCTATTAATCATACATGTACAATATTGGTAGTAATAGTAAATGTATTATAGCACTGGAAACTACAGAAAGAAATACAGTTGCTAAGCTGTTCAAATTTTTCCAGCTATTTCATTTATAAAAAATATGTTTGCAGAGGAAGAATGTATAAATTAGTTTCAGTTGTGAAAGCAGTGAAAGCAAGGCATATTGTAAACCCCCAAAGGTTTAGACCAGTGGTACTCAACTGGCGGACCAGGGTCCGAATGCGGACCTCGGTGCCAAAATTCTGGCCCCCTGCCCTGACAGCCCTGCACTTAGTTGCTTCTGTGTTGCCATGCACAGCGCTGCCCTGTTACAGATTGGCGATGTAGTTGTTTGCCTCCCTGCACCTAGCATTGCAATATGAAGTACTGCATGGACAAGAAGTGGCATTGCAATGTATAATCCACTAGAGATGAGCGAGTAGTATTCGATCGAATACTACGCTATTCGTCATACTCGATTTCGATCGAGTACAGCGGCGATGGCGCACTCACAATTCGTTTCCCCCCACTCCTTCCCTGGCGCGTTTTTTACACCAATCACCATGCAGGGGGGGTGGGACAGGTCCTGGGAGGACGCTGGCATCGCGAGAACGGCGTCTAGACGCATTGGCTGGAAAAACCATGTGACTTCGAATCTACAAAACTCAGCACATCCTCTTCGTCAGCATTAGCAGCTTGAACTTAGTGAGGGACAGACGCTCACAGCAGGGAAAGACAGGCTGTCGCTGGCAGGGCCCCAGAAGCTCAGAATATCGCATTTACCACCATATATACCAGCTACCAGAAGACAAGAGAGTCATTAAGAGCCCTTATTAGGGCTACTATGCTGAACGGTATATAGCTCATATGTAGGCAGGCAGGGCCCCAGAAGCTCAGAATATCGCATTTACCACCATATATACCAGCTACCAGAAGACAAGAGAGTCATTGAGAGCCCTTATTAGGGCTACTATGCTGAACGGTATATAGCTCATGTGTAGGCAGGCAGGGCCCCAGAAGCTCAGAATATCGCATTTACCACCATATATACCAGCTACCAGAAGACAAGAGAGTCATTGAGAGCCCTTATTAGGGCTACTATGCTGAACGGTATATAGCTCATATGTAGGCAGGCAGGGCCCCAGAAGCTCAGAATATCGCATTTACCACCATATATACCAGCTACCAGAAGACAAGAGAGTCATTGAGAGCCCTTATTAGGGCTACTATGCTGAACAGTATATAGCCCATATGTAGGCAGGCAGGGCCCCAGAAGCTCAGAATATCGCATTTACCACCATATATACCAGCTACCAGAAGACAAGAGAGTCATTAAGAGCCCTTATTAGGGCTACTATGTTGAACAGTATATAGCTCATATGTAGGCAGGCAGGGCCCCAGAAGCTCAGAATATCGCATTTGCCACCATATATACCAGCTACCAGAAGACAAGAGAGTCATTGAGAGTCCTTATTATTAGTGCTACTATGCTGAACAGTATATAGCCCATATGTAGGCAGGCAGGGCCCCAGAAGCTCAGAATATCGCATTTACCACCATATATACCAGCTACCAGAAGACAAGAGAGTCATTGAGAGCCCTTATTAGGGCTACTATGCTGAACAGTATATAGCCCATATGTAGGCAGGCAGGGCCCCAGAAGCTCAGAATATCGCATTTACCACCATATATACCAGCTACCAGAAGACAAGAGAGTCATTGAGAGCCCTTATTAGGGCTACTATGCTGAACAGTATATAGCCCATATGTAGGCAGGCAGGGCCCCAGAAGCTCAGAATATCGCATTTACCACCATATATACCAGCTACCAGAAGACAAGAGAGTCATTGAGAGCCCTTATTAGGGCTACTATGTTGAACAGTATATAGCTCATATGTAGGCAGGCAGGGCCCCAGAAGCTCAGAATATCGCATTTACCACCATATATACCAGCTACCAGAAGACAAGAGAGTCATTGAGAGTCCTTATTATTAGGGCTACTATGCTGAACAGTATATAGCCCATATGTAGGCAGGCAGGGCCCCAGAAGCTCAGAATATCGCATTTACCACCATATATACCAGCTACCAGAAGACAAGAGAGTCATTGAGAGCCCTTATTAGGGCTACTATGCTGAACAGTATATAGCCCATATGTAGGCAGGCAGGGCCCCAGAAGCTCAGAATATCGCATTTACCACCATATATACCAGCTACCAGAAGACAAGAGAGTCATTGAGAGCCCTTATTAGGGCTACTATGTTGAACAGTATATAGCTCATATGTAGGCAGGCAGGGCCCCAGAAGCTCAGAATATCGCATTTACCACCAAATATACCAGCTACCAGAAGACAAGAGAGTCATTGAGAGTCCTTATTATTAGGGCTACTATGCTGAACAGTATATAGCCCATATGTAGGCAGGCAGGGCCCCAGAAGCTCAGAATATCGCATTTACCACCATATATACCAGCTACCAGAAGACAAGAGAGTCATTGAGAGCCCTTATTAGGGCTACTATGTTGAACAGTATATAGCTCATATGTAGGCAGGAAGACCCCAGAAGCTCAGAATATCACATTTACCACCATATATACCAGCTACCAGAAGACAAGAGAGTCATTGAGAGTCCTTATTATTAGGGCTACTATGCTGAACAGTATATAGCCCATATGTAGGCAGGCAGGGCCCCAGAAGCTCAGAATATCGCATTTACCACCATATATACCAGCTACCAGAAGACAAGAGAGTCATTGAGAGCCCTTATTAGGGCTACTATGCTGAACAGTATATAGCCCATATGTAGGCAGGCAGGGCCCCAGAAGCTCAGAATATCGCATTTACCACCATATATACCAGCTACCAGAAGACAAGAGAGTCATTGAGAGTCCTTATTAGGGCTACTATGTTGAACAGTATATAGCTCATATGTAGGCAGGCAGGGCCCCAGAAGCTCAGAATATCGCATTTACCACCATATATACCAGCTACCAGAAGACAAGAGAGTCATTGAGAGTCCTTATTAGGGCTACTATGTTGAACGGTATATAGCTCATATGTAGGCAGGCAGGGCCCCAGAAGCTCAGAATATCGCTTTTACCACCATATATACCAGCTACCAGAAGACAAGAGAGTCATTGAGAGCCCTTATTAGGGCTACTATGCTGAACAGTATATAGCCCATATGTAGGCAGGCAGGGCCCCAGAAGCTCAGAATATCGCATTTACCACCATATATACCAGCTACCAGAAGACAAGAGAGTCATTGAGAGCCCTTATTAGGGCTACTATGCTGAACAGTATATAGCCCATATGTAGGCAGGCAGGGCCCCAGAAGCTCAGAATATCGCATTTACCACCATATATACCAGCTACCAGAAGACAAGAGAGTCATTGAGAGCCCTTATTAGGGCTACTATGCTGAACAGTATATAGCCCATATGTAGGCAGGCAGGGCCCCAGAAGCTCAGAATATCGCATTTACCACCATATATACCAGCTACCAGAAGACAAGAGAGTCATTGAGAGCCCTTATTAGGGCTACTATGCTGAACAGTATATAGCCCATATGTAGGCAGGCAGGGCCCCAGAAGCTCAGAATATCGCATTTACCACCATATATACCAGCTACCAGAAGACAAGAGAGTCATTGAGAGCCCTTATTAGGGCTACTATGCTGAACAGTATATAGCCCATATGTAGGCAGGCAGGGCCCCAGAAGCTCAGAATATCGTATTTACCACCATATATACCAGCTACCAGAAGACAAGAGAGTCATTGAGAGTCCTTATTAGGGCTACTATGTTGAACAGTATATAGCTCATATGTAGGCAGGCAGGGCCCCAGAAGCTCAGAATATCGCATTTACCACCATATATACCAGCTACCAGAAGACAAGAGAGTCATTGAGAACCCTTATTAGGGCTACTATGCTGAACAGTATATAGCTCATATGTAGGCAGGCAGGGCCCCAGAAGCTCAGAATATCGCATTTACCACCATATATACCAGCTACCAGAAGACAAGAGAGTCATTGAGAGCCCTTATTAGGGCTACTATGTTGAACAGTATATAGCTCATATGTAGGCAGGCAGACCCCAGAAGCTCAGAATATCGCATTTACCACCATATATACCAGCTACCAGAAGACAAGAGAGTCATTGAGAGCCCTTATTAGGGCTACTATGTTGAACAGTATATAGCTCATATGTAGGCAGGCAGGGCCCCAGAAGCTCAGAATATCGCATTTACCACCATATATACCAGCTACCAGAAGACAAGAGAGTCATTGAGAGCCCTTATTAGGGCTACTATGTTGAACAGTATATAGCTCATATGTAGGCAGGCAGGGCCCCAGAAGCTCAGAATATCGCATTTACCACCATATATACCAGCTACCAGAAGACAAGAGAGTCATTGAGAGTCCTTATTATTAGGGCTACTATGCTGAACGGTATATAGCTCATTCTAGCTATATACACACTGCACACAACGGCTGCTTTAGTGAGGGGTAGCTGCTGCTGGAATAGGGACAGAAAAAATTCAGAGGTGTATTACCACCTATATACAAAACTATATACACTCTGCTCAAAACGGCTGCTTTAGTGAGGGGTAGCTGCTGCTGGAATAGGGACAAAAAGACTTCAGTGGTGTATTACCACCTATATACAAAACTATATACACTCTGCTCAAAACGGCTGCTTTAGTGAGGGGTAGCTGCTGCTGGAATAGGGACAGAAAGACTTCAGTGGTGTATTACCACCTATATACAAAACTATATACACTCTGCTCAAAACGGCTGCTTTAGTGAGGGGTAGCTGCTGCTGCTGGAATAGGGACAGAAAGACTTCAGTGGTGTATTACCACCTATATACAAAACTATATACACTCTGCTCAAAACGGCTGCTTTAGTGAGGGGTAGCTGCTGCTGCTGGAATAGGGACAGAAAGACTTCAGTGGTGTATTAGCACCTATATACAAAACTATATACACTCTGCACAAAACGGCTGCTTTAGTGAGGGGTAGCTGCTGCTGCTGGAATAGGGACAGAAAGACTTCAGTGGTGTATTAGCACCTATATACAAAACTATATTTTGCACTACTGTTTTGTGTCCTCTGTGCCAACAAAACACTGTTTTATACCCGGTGCGTATAGGCACCATTTCACCTTCTGGCAGTATACGGCTGTATAGCCAGGTGTTCTCCTAAAAAATATATTTATATTTGGCACTACTGTTTTGTGTCCTCTTTACCAACAAAACCCTGTTATATACCCGGTGCGTATTAGGCACCATTTCACCTTCTGGCAGTATACGGCTGTATAGCCAGGTGTTCTCCTAAAAAATATATTTATATTTGGCTCTACTGTTTTGTGTCCTCTGTGCCAACAAAACACTGTTATATACCCAGTGCGTATTAGGCACCATTTCACCTTCTGGCAGTATACGGCTGTATAGCCAGGTGTTCTCCTTAAAAATATATTTATATTTGGCACTACTGTTTTGTGTCCTCTTTACCAACAAAACCCTGTTATATACCCAGTGCGTATTAGGCACCATTTCACCTTCTGGCAGTATACGGCTGTATAGCCAGGTGTTCTCCTTAAAAATATATTTATATTTGGCACTACTGTTTTGTGTCCTCTTTACCAACAAAACCCTGTTATATACCCAGTGCGTATTAGGCACCATTTCACCTTCTGGCAGTATACGGCTGTATAGCCAGGTGTTCTCCTTAAAAATATATTTATATTTGGCTCTACTGTTTTGTGTCCTCTGTGCCAACAAAAGACTGTTATATACCCGGTGCGTATAGGCACCATTTCACCTTCTGGCAGTATACGGCTGTATAGCCAGGTGTTCTCCTAAAAAATATATTTATATTTGGCATAACGCGTGGCCAAAAAGTAAAACGTCTGAAATGCGGAGGGCTAGCGCAAAGGGACGTGGACGAGGACGGGGGCGCGGAAATGCTGGTGGGGGCACAAACCGCGTTGAAGCCAGTGGGGATACAATGCGTGCTGGTGAGGGGCAGCCAGCATTACGCTCATCCAGCTTCCCTGCCTTTATGGGACAGTTATGCGGGGGGCAGGGTACACCTCTGTTGAGGCCTGAGCAGCGTGAACAGGTGGTGCAATGGATGGCCGATAACGCTTCCAGTCACTTGTCCACCACCCAGTCATCCACACAGTCTCACTCTGACCCTCCTTCCTCCCAACCTGGCCAACAGAGTCAGCCCACCCTTGACCCCTCCCAGGACCTCTTTTCGGGTCCTTTTCCAGATGTGCTGCAAGAATCCCAGGAGCTAGCAGAGGAATTTGTTTGTAGTGATGCCCAAACACTTGAGTATCCGCCATCTCCTAGTGATGTGGACCCGGAACCAGCATCTGCTATCATGAGCGATGATGATGAGACGCAGTTGCCATCAAGGGAGGCTGTTGGAATGTCCAGTGGGCAGGAGGAGGAGCAGAGAGAGGAAGTGGAAGAGGAGGTGGTGGACGACGAAATGACCGACCCCACTTGGACAAGGGTGATGTCCAGCGGGGAAAGCAGTGGAGATGCGGTCTGCGCATCACCGAATAAGGCAGCAAGAGGCAGAGGACAGTCCAGAGGCAGAGGACAGTCCAGACAGAGAAGGCAGGCCACAGCCAGCAGGGCCGAAGCTCTTCCCGGCAGCAGGCAGTAGCGCGAAGCTCCCCCATCGAGGCCTCGTACTTCTGTGGTGTGGAGATTTTTTAATGTTTGCGCGGACGACAAACTGAGCGCGGTTTGCGCAATCTGCCACTCAAAACTGAGTAGGGGCTCTGAGAAGAGCAATCTGACCACCTCAGGCATGCGCCGTCACTTGGAAGTCAAGCACTGGGTTGAGTGGGAGAGAGCAAACGCAATACAACCTGCGCCCGGTCTTGCTGCCACTGCCTCTTCCCCTTTGTTGTGTGCTGCCACTGCGGTCCAGACCTCCAGCCAGGACACCTCCACATCTGCCTCTGCCTCGGCTACTTTGGGGCCTTCTCCTTCAGCCCCCCCTTCCCCCGCATCTTCGTCTGCACCTTCCATCTCCTCGTCCCATCAACTGTCCATCTCGCAGGCGTTCAACCGCAGGCGGAAGTACGCCTCCAGTCACCCCCAAGCCCAAGCCTTAACCTGCCTCATCTCCAAACTGCTGGCCCTGGAGATGTTGCCGTTTAGGCTTGTGGAGACGCAGGCCTTCCGCGACCTGATGGCGGCTGCCGCACCTCGCTATTCCGTCCCTAGCCGCCACTATTTTTCCCAGTGTGGCGTCCCCGCCCTGCACCAGCACGTGTCGCGTAACATCAGGCGGGCCCTGAGGTACGCAGTCAGCGCAAAGGTCCACTTGACCACCGACTCGTGGACAAGCGCTTGCGGCCAAGGACGCTACATCTCTTTGACGGCACACTGGGTGAATGTTGTGGAAGCGGGGACGGGGTCGCAAACAGGGACGGCCTACATACCACCCCCGCCCAAGATTGCCAGCACGGGTTCTGATAGACCCCCCTCCTCTTCCTCCTCCTCCTCCTCCTCCTCCTCCTCTGCCTTAACATCGCCCTCAGCCCCTAGCTGGAAGCGTTGCAGCACTGGCGCGGGGAGACGTCAGCAGGCGGTGCTTAAGCTCATCAGTTTGGGCGACAGGAAGCACAGCGCCGCAGAGGTGAGGCACGCCATATTGCAGCAGACAGAGATGTGGCTGTCGCCGCTGCAGCTAGGACCAGGCATGGTCGTGTGCGATAACGGCCGTAACCTGGTGGCGGCTCTGGAGCTTGCAGAACTCAATCACGTACCATGTCTGGCCCACGTTTTTAATTTGGTAGTACAAAAGTTTCTAAAGACTTACCCCAACCTGGCAGAGCTACTGGTCAAAGTGCGGCGCTTGTGCGCTCACTTTCGGAAGTCAACTGTAGCTGCTGCTAGCTTAAAAAAAATCCAGCAACGCCTCCATTTGCCTCAACATCGGCTGTTGTGCGACCTGCCCACTCGCTGGAATTCCACCTATTGCATGTTGGCCAGGGTGTGTGAGCAGCAGAGAGCATTGATGGAGTACCAGATGATGCATCCACGCGTGCATCCAACTCAGCTCCCTCAGTTTGCCAACCACGAGTGGCCATGGATGGCAGACATATGCGATGTATTGCGTATCTTTGAGGAGTCCACTAAGAAGGTCAGCAGCGAGAACGCTATAGTGAGCGTAACCATCCCGCTCCTATGCGTCCTTAAAGAATCGCTCATCGCAATAAGGGAGAACGCATTGCACACAGAGGAGACGGGGGTAGGAGGAGACGCAACGCAGGTAGACAGTCAGACCACACTTTTGTCTGCTGCTCGGTGGCAGTTGCAGGAGGAGGAGGATGAGGAGGAGGAGGACAACGTGGAGGTGGCTGTGGAAGAGGATGCTGGCGGCGAGGGTAGCAGTCAGGCTGTGTGCGTCCCATTGGTTCAGCGCGGATGGGGCGGAGAGGAGGAGGAAGAGGAGGAAATGGAAAATGATCCTTCTGGTGGGGGCAGTGACGTCATGCCTACTCAGAGTCTGGCACACATGGCTGACTTCATGTTGGGCTGCTTTTCCCGGGACATACGTGTTGTCCGGATATTGGAGAACAAACTATACTGGGTCTTCGCACTCCTGGACCCCCGGTATAAAGATAACTTCTCCTCTTTTATTCCGGTAGAGGAGAGGACGAATCGATTACTGGAATACCAGAGGGAACTCTTGCAGAACATGATGCAGATTTTCCCACCCAGCATCGCTGGCGGCAGAGAGGAGAGTGTCTCCCAGAGTCTGACAACATCGATCAGGCCCACAGCCACCAGGGGAACACTCTCCAAGGTGTGGGACACGTTCATGTCACCCCCTCGTGCAAGTTCCATCACTGCGGGGCCCGCTATCAGCAGGAGGGACAAGTATCGGCGGATGTTGCGGGACTACCTGGCAGACCACACCCCTGTCCTCCCCGATCCCTCGGCGCCCTACACTTACTGGGTCTCCAAGTTGGACACGTGGCTGGAACTGTCCCTGTACGCCTTGGAGGTGCTTGCCTGCCCTGCCGCCAGCGTGCTATCAGAAAGGGTGTTCAGCGCAGCCGGGGGCATTATAACCGATAAGCGCAGCCGCCTGTCAACCGACAGTGCCGACAGGCTGACGCTAATCAAAATGAACAGCAAGTGGATTGACCCGGACTTTGCTTGTACAACAGTGGAAAGCAGCCAAGAGTGAAGTGCCATCTGTATGAAGTGCCATTTCCTCCTCCTCCTCCTCCTTAACCGCCGTAGAATTGCTGTATTAATAAAAAAAATTATGGCTCACCTCTTGGGCTTAATACAATCAATTGTTAACAGGTATCACCTCTTGGGCCTCCACACAATTTTTAAGAGGTCTCAGCTCTTGGGCCTCCACACAATTTTTAAGAGGTCTCAGCTCTTGGGCCTCCACACAATTTTTAAGAGGTCTCAGCTCTTGGGACTCCACACAATGTTTGAGAGGTCTCAGCTCTTGGGCCTCCACACAATTTTTAAGAGGTCTCAGCTTTTGGGACTCCACACAATTTTTAAGAGGTCTCAGCTCTTGGGACTCCACACAATTTTTAAGAGGTCTCAGCTCTTGGGCCTCCACACAATTTTTAAGAGGTCTCAGCTCTTGGGACTCCACACAATTTTTAAGAGGTCTCAGCTCTAAGCTTCCCTTACTGCTGTGGTGACACACTGTAACAAACCTCCTCCTGTAAGCTTCCCTGACTGCTGGGGTGACACAATGTAACAAAACTCCTCCTGTAAGCTTCCCTTACTGCTGGGGTGACACACTGTAACAAACCTCCTCCTGTAAGCTTCCCTTACTGCTGGGGTGACACACTGTAACAAACCTCCTCCTGTAAGCTTCCCTGACTGCTGGGGTGACACAATGTAACAAACCTCCTCCTTTAAGCTTCCCTTACTGCTGGGGTAACACACTGTAACAAACCTCCTCCTGTAAGCTTCCCTTACTGCTGGGGTGACACACTGTAACAAACCTCCTCCTGTAAGCTTCCCTTACTGCTGGGGTGACACACTGTAACAAACCTCCTCCTGTAAGCTTCCCTGACTGCTGGGGTGACACATTGTAACAAACCTCCTCCTGTAAGCTTCCCTGACTGCTGGGGTGACACACTGTAACAAACCTCCTCCTGTAAGCTTCCCTGACTGCTGGGGTGACACACTGTAACAAACCTCCTCCTGTAAGCTTCCCTTACTGCTGGGTTGACACACTGTAACAAACCTCCTCCTGTAAGCTTCCCTTACTGCTGGGGTGACACAATGTAACAAACCTCCTCCTGTAAGCTTCCCTTACTGCTGGGGTGACACACTGTAACAAACCTCCTCATGTAAGCTTCCCTGACTGCTGGGGTGACACAATGTAACAAACCTCCTCCTGTAAGCTTCCCTAACTGCTGGGGTGACACAATGTAACAAACCTCCTCCTGTAAGCTTCCCTTACTGCTGGGGTAACACACTGTAACAAACCTCCTCCTGTAAGCTTCCCTGACTTCTGGGGTGACACAATGTAACAAACCTCCTCCTGTAAGCTTCCCTTACTGCTGGGGTAACACACTGTAACAAACCTCCTCCTGTAAGCTTCCCTGACTTCTGGGGTAACACACTGTAACAAACCTCCTCCTGTAAGCTTCCCTGACTGCTGGGGTGACACACTGTAACAAACCTCCTCCTGTAAGCTTCCCTTACTGCTGGGGTAACACACTGTAACAAACCTCCTCCTGTAAGCTTCCCTGACTTCTGGGGTAACACACTGTAACAAACCTCCTCCTGTAAGCTTCCCTGACTGCTGGGGTGACACACTGTAACAAACCTCCTCCTGTAAGCTTCCCTTACTGCTGGGGTGACACACTGTAACAAACCTCCTCCTGTAAGCTTCCCCTACTGCTGGGGTGACACACTGTAACAAACCTCCTCCTGTAAGCTTCCCTGACTGCTGGGGTGACACAATGTAACAAACCTCCTCCTGTAAGCTTCCCTTACTGCTGGGGTGACACAATGTAACAAACCTCCTCCTGTAAGCTTCCCTTACTGCTGGGGTGACACACTGTAACAAACCTCCTCCTGTAAGCTTCCCTTACTGCTGGGGTGACACACTGTAACAAACCTCCTCCTGTAAGCTTCCCTGACTGCTGGGGTGACACAATGTAACAAACCTCCTCCTTTAAGCTTCCCTTACTGCTGGGGTAACACACTGTAACAAACCTCCTCCTGTAAGCTTCCCTTACTGCTGGGGTGACACACTGTAACAAACCTCCTCCTGTAAGCTTCCCGGACTGCTGGGGTGACACACTGTAACAAACCTCCTCCTGTAAGCTTCCCTTACTGCTGGGGTAACACACTGTAACAAACCTCCTCCTGTAAGCTTCCCTTACTGCTGGGGTGACACACTGTAACAAACCTCCTCCTGTAAGCTTCCCGGACTGCTGGGGTGACACACTGTAACAAACCTCCTCCTGTAAGCTTCCCTTACTGCTGGGGTAACACACTGTAACAAACCTCCTCCTTTAAGCTTCCCTTACTGCTGGGGTGACACAATGACACAAGAGGACATGTCTGACCACATCTCACACACACACACACACACACACACACACACACAATGACAATTAGGGGTGGGGTCTATTTATTTTCCCCCTTGCCTATGCCATCTGTGGTTGTCATTAGGCAACGTGATTTTAAGGGGTGCAGAATTTTGTTCTTCTTTTTTGTACAGTTTGGCTTGGGGTCCATGGCAATGTAGAGGAAAGAAGATTTCCTTGTCTTGTCTCACTTTACGTAGAAGTTATATTGTGTTTGGAGTGTATTGTTGAGTGGCTGTGATAGTGGCGTAATAGTGCGACTTGGGCGCGTTATATGCACCCAGGCATGCTTCCCCTGCTGTCCCAGTTGCATTTCAGCAGTGTTGGCATCATTTTCTGATGTTTCAGGGTGGACTTGGTGACCTCCAAGTGGTCGAATTGAGATTTCCAAGTGGCGAGCATTTTTTTCCCATAGACTATAATGGGATTCGATAATCGGTCGAGTAGTCGAGTAACGCGGTCTATTCGAATCGAAATTCGAAATTTCGAATATTTCACTACTCGCTCATCTCTATAATCTACCCCAACCCACCCCAATGCACTGATTTCTATCTATCCAGCCCCCCTGACAGCGCCCCGTCCGGACCTTCGCCTCTCACCAGATGCATGTAAATGGACCTTTACAAGAAGTGGTTGAGTACCCCTGGTTTAGACTATTTCAGGCCACTCCTCAAGGGGATCACAGGATGAGGTGAAGGATATTAGCCAATGTGCTCTCCAGAGAGTCTGCTAATCCCTATATTTTTGCCAATCTCAGGTATGTGATTTCGGATCACTTACCTTAATAAAGTCCAATATTTTTAACTTATTTATTTGATTTGTTTCTCCATAAATGTGTATTTTAGATACAAATCTAATGTAGTTTTAGGCCAAATTAATGCAGACATATAGCAAAGTGTTCACCAACTTTTAATCACCACTCTATTCTACTGTGGTATTATCAAAAAACACGCTCACATTTAGGTGCTCAAAAATGGATTTAGGGGCAAATTGTACAGTAAAATATAAGATGTGTTGCTCTTCCCACTTTGCTCAGAAGTTGCTTTTTAGGTTGAGTCAGTTGGCATAAGATACATTTGGGGAACAGGCAACTGCTGAGATTGATTGGGAGCTTTTTGGAGGGAAAACTACAAGCAACATTGCATAGAGCAGAGGTAATATAAGAAGGCCAGAGGGATGGGATAGACATGGAGATCAACCATAACCATGCAAATGGGAAGACTGGAGTAGCCTCCCCGTGTGACACACCTCGTGGGGCTGCTACAGATCCGAGGGCCCAGGTGCAGTTGGAAGCGAGTAGGAAGACATGGCTATAGTGAAGCAGAGCCGTGCTGAGTTCAAATAGTGAGTTAGACGTCTGAGGTGCAGAGAACTCCACCCAGAGAGGAGATTACCCTGGTGGGAAAAAGCCCAGGGTGGATGTGACAGAGGAGGTGCCCTTTAGAGGGGATCCAAAGTGATTGACAGGCCATGAGGAGGAAGCCTATGTGCCTGTCTGAGTGGCTGCCCCTGTCTGAGGCCCCTCCCCTGCAGTGACTGTTGTGTGAGGGAGAATCTCTTGTGTTGGCTGAACGGTCCGGGCTTGGATGATATGGAGTTGAGGTTACCCATGTGTTTTACTTGCTGGCAGTCCATTGGTCCCTCTGCTTACATTGGGCAAGTGGCGCCCCCACCAATACCCCATAGCTGGTCTCCACTACGAGGAGTTGCTCAAAGTAGGATGGTGGCCTCCCAAATCCCCCTCTGGAAAAAGGCCTATTTGCTTATGAAGTATTAAAGTAGATTAAAGTATTAAACTTTCTTTTCATGACCCTGCAATAATAAAACAAGCTGATCCTTTCACTTATCCTGATTTCCGTTGAGTGTCTGTCTGCTGTGTCTGTTGTGATACCATCTTGTCAGCTCCCCATGCTTAACCCTTACCCTCGGCTACCATAGCTGTGTGCTGTGACATTGTTTGACATAAGTTACTTGGGATTACAGTCTAAACCCAGATACTACCATTACCCTACAATGCCATAAGAACGTAGTAACTTTATACAGGTGATTTCTTATGAAAATGTTACAATCCAGACCTAAAGGGACATTAGATATTGGCCTGGACAGCCACATAAGTAAATCCAAGACAAGCAAATAAAAAAAATAATCCAGGTTTATGGGGAGGGAGAAACCTTTAGATTTGACTAGAGTTGAGCTTGAACATTTGCAGTTAAAAAGCAAAAATTATAACCACCTTAAATGCTCCCTAGAAGCAATTTTTAATGCTGCTAAACAGAAGAATTATTGTTTTTGTGAAGGATAAATCAGAACACCGTACATGTTGTTCGGCTCCCATGGTGTATATCAAGGTCTGCTATTGCTGGAGATTAATCACCATCTCACCCCCTTGGCCTATTGTTTCTTAAGTATAAAAATAATATGCAAATTCTGCGAGTTAGGATGATATTTTTATGCAGCTGATGAAAATTTTGTGATTTATAGCATTTCTGGGAAAATGCAAATGAGAACCGTGCCATGCTATCAGGCGGTATATTGAAGTCCCTAGAAGGCATTTGCATATTTTTAAATGGTCCAATGAGCAGTAGCTGTCATAATATCATGTCGATGGGGCACTGCGATATCTCTGTGTATTACTGAGAAGAGTGATACGTGACTCATAGCGATGCTTACACAATGACACTACAAAAAATACAGCAATAACACACATGGAGAAGAGCAGCCAGGAACATAAATTCATGACATTTCTGACATTTTCTGGGCATAGTACATTCAAGCATGAACAGTAACTACAAGTTGCTTAAAATAAATTTCTATATTTTATAAAAAAAGATGCTTTATTAAAGCAACACTTACCTTAAAGTGGACCAAAACCCAGGGTAGTCAAACGTTTTGACAATCCTGGGTTTTGTTCCTTTCCCTGGGGGCACTCCGATTGCGGGTGCCCCACTGTGTGAACCCCCCCCCCCCCCGGATCACCACAGCAACTCACCTTATCCCGGTCCCACGCCGTGTCTAATAGCAGCGGCTCTAACGGCCGCATCCTCAGCTTCCCTCTAACAGGGAACGTGCCCGCGTCGGTCACTCACAAATGCCTGGCGCGGGCACGCGCACTGCTACAGGGAAGTGTAGGATGTGGCCTTCAGAGCCATAGACAAGCCATGGAACCGGGATAAGGTCAGTTGCTGTGGCAACTGGGGGGTTTCATACTGCGGGACACCCCTAATCGTGGTGCCCCCGGGGAAAGAACCAAAACCCAGGATAGTCAAAATCCTGGGTTTTGGTCCACTTTAAATCTCTTTTAGCCCACTGTATTACAGTAAGTATAACATGAGCCTCTCCCTAAAGTAGCTTTTCCCCTCTGTTATAGTGGTCATAAGTCTTAGCCCCCACCCCATACAGCAATCAATGCCAGCACTTGTGCTGAGTCAGTAAAACAAAAACAAAATTAGTTGTTTAAATATGTCAATTTTGAGGGTATATTTGGATATTTTGGATATCAACAGCACCCAACTACCATTTAAATATATGGGGAGGTGTACTGGTCCCTGCAAAGCAACCAAAGCAGCCCAAAGCCTCCATATTGCATGGTAAGACCATCTAAAGAACTTAAAAAAAGAGGTTTATTTTAGCGCACAGCAGGGATGCCAAGACCGAGACACATATATGCCATGGGAATATAGATGAGTATAGGGCAAACTGGGAAAACTGGTGGTTTCACCATGCAGGCCATTCTGACTTGGGGAATGGAACTGGCTGTCCCTAGAGTCTAGGGTCAACCAAATCAGAATGTGGTTGTCTCTTATGACTCTTCAAAAACATTATTTACAAGGTTGACTTACTAGCAGTAAAGCATTTCACATAATTTGCAAAATGTAACCTAAGATTGGCCAAAACTTTGTTCTGATAGAACCAAATCAAATAAATATACAGTAAATTCAACCAGAATATAAACAGCACAACTATCTATAACCATCATGATACACAACCCATTGCAGTTGGAAGACTATTTGCAAGCAGTCATGTAAATAACAAAGGTTTAAAGTGGACCAAAACTAAACCCACTATGTGAAACCCTGCCAGTCGCCTGATACACTTACCTTGCTTGCGAAACCATGGTACATGTGTGTCCTTCAGTGTCATTTCTCGCATCCTTCTGTGTCTTTACACAGCCACACTCACCGTGGGTGATGCGCCAGCGAACAGCCATAGAAGAATGTAGGGAATTTAAGCCCCCATTAAGTTTTTTTAGACGATCATTTATATGTGTGGTCAAGGAAGCTTATAAACACCAGTAAAGTAAGTATATGTGGCAACTGGTGGGGTTTCACACAGCTAGGCATCTAGATTATTGGCCTAGATTCTTGTTTGTACCAAAGTTTGCGAGTTCGGGTTCCCTAATCCGAACACAGACTTCAGCCAAAAGTGCATGTTCAAATTTGGCGTCTAGCCCCCATACGGAAAAGCTGGTTGGCTGATTCAACTAGCTTCACCTAAGGGTGCAGCAGGAGGAAGCTGTTGTCGCTCACCTCAACCCTCGACCCCCTTTCGTCTCAGCGGCGTTTTTTGAATTTGGCCCCATCCGGGGCTACAGAAAGAAGGCCACCAACTCCCTTGAGTAAGGGCACTTCTAGTGCCAGCACTGCCAGCTGGCGCTAGGAGTGATCTAACTCATGGGAGCCAGAGTCCACCTTTCTGTAGCCCCGGTTGTGGCCAAATTCAAAATGATGGTGGGTATAGACAGAATACCTTTCTCAACTGGAATCTTGGGTTGATATGTGATACAATACCAAAAGTATAAAGCAAAACAACATGAAATATTGCTCCAAATCTTGTCACAATGTAGGTCACAACTTCAACTTAGGCTGGCTGTAACAAGCAGGCTTGGGCAGTCCAGGCAATTCCCTGCTATGTTCTAATGTAAACAGCTAGGATTGTGGCTGCTATGCATTGTAAACATTGTAAAAAAAACAATGCCCTGTTGTGTTACATTGTTTTGCTTCCAGGGGCCCACAATTACAATGTTAACATCTTACAGCTGATGGCGATGAAATTGAGTCATCTATTCTTCATTCTGGAGGGATAGAGCAATCACTCTAAAGCCGGCTGTATCTGTAAATTCCCACATCGTTGAGGTGCAGATTAACTGGGCAGTGGGTTGTTGTGTTGCAGAAAGGGAGCTGCAGGCCAGGCTGTAGCCATTTCTTCTCAGAGCCCATAAAGTCAAGTTGTCTAGCTTGGCAGTACTTTTATTACCAGAGCGCCATGCTGCTCCCTATTGCTTTCTAAAGGTTCTTGCCCACCTACTTAAATAGCTGCTAGACCACTAGAGTTGAACAGAGCAGGTCAGCACTGTATAGTTCCCTGGGTGATTCAAGGTTCATCAAAAAAGTTTTTTTTTTCTATTTTGGTGTCTGGAAAGGCAAACATTATTGAAGCTTTGGTGCCAATATTAAGAGAGCTGTGTCCTCTTTGCCTAGGACATTAGGGTAGTTTTTCTCAGCTAGCGGTATGTGCATGGCTGCTGAAAGATTCTATTACAGTGTTAGTGGTGAAACACCACACTGATCTGTACTTCAACCTTATCTGTTGCCGTCTATAATTTTCCCAATCCTTATTTGCTCCATAAGAACAAAACTGGGATATGTACTGTGCATTTCTTATATATATCATGTACTTTAAATAGCTGTTTTGTGTGTCCCTAGTATTTTTAGGGGAATGACAACCCAAATATGTCACCCAGGTATGAAATGATTAAAAAATAGAAAGCACGTAAAGATAAAAACAAGTTGCACTAGTGGATGTTATCCTATTATGGACTGGAGCCCAAGAATTGCCAATGACTTCTTATGAACGGTGTAATGTTTAATTTCACACATATAAATGAAACTTTATTTTAGAACTGTGTGTTACTCCTCCAAAGCTCATGTTTTCCATAACTACAGTTTACAAAATTTAGAAAATATAGAAAATCATTTTAAGAATCATCCTTACTAACAATGAAAAGCTGTGAACCATAGTCAGATTGTGAAGATTAAACTGTATAAGAAAGTCGGTATGCCTTAAAGTTGAACCATGTTGTGAAATAGCCATTTATCTTGAAAGCCCAGAGGCAGTGGCAATGTCTCTGAGATGCCAGTTTAATAAAAGGTCACACTGGTACAATGTTCACATCACTAAAGTTATAAATGGTCTGAACAATCACAAGCTTCTTGAATAAAGTGAGAAGAGATGGTTCAATGGCTTTTTAATTCCAAAACAAATCACGATTCTGTCCGGAATAGAAATGAAAATCTTAGTTCTATTCTAAAAATCCAAATGTACCTTGTAGGAGAAATTGCTCATTTATGCCAGCATAAATGGCATTTCTAAGAATTGTTGTCTTACAAATTTGTTGGGGAGAAAAAGATAAGAATGCAAAAAACTTAGAAAGAAAAGAACACAACATTAAGATTTCAAATATTAAGAAATGCAAGAAAGGGAAACAAAATAAAAACAAAAGCTAAACAGATGGAAAAGATAAGTTAAAAATGGTGTGTGAATAATAATGAGAGACGTGCAGACAAAATACATAGGGAAAAATTAAAAAAAGAAATGAAGCAGAACTGTTATAAAAATAATTATTATTTAACTTAAAAGACCTGCTTATATTTGTGTGTGGCACTTTTTTTGCGGTGGGGGGGGGGGGGCCTTAGTATTAATCAAAAAATTAAGGGGGTTATTTAAGAAAGGCTAAGGTCACATAGTGTCAGGTGGTGTCAGATGAGTGTCATGTGAAAATGTTGTATGTATCAAGTTAAAAATCCACAGCGCCTGTAATAGTGGCAGGTAGTGTCCCATCTATCAACAGCACCGGCGATGCGATGAGTGCTGGCGATGAGTTTCCTACAGTGCCAGATAGGACCAGGTGCTCACCTAGCACTGTGTGGCCTTATCCCATACATTTCAATGGACTGGGATGGTTACATTTATTTAAACATTTTTTATTAGATTTTTTGGGGTTGGCTGGTGCATGTGCCACAGGATGCCTGGGCTGGTTGGGATTATTTTTATATGCATTTTTAGAACTTTTTTGTGCTGCATTGATTTGGGCCATGAGAAAGCTATGTCATGTTTGTCTAATGTCACTAATGCAATTCCCATTTTTCATTTACATAAAAACCCCCCTAAGAAATAAATCATTGGGATTCCAACAGTTGCTGTGTGCCTGAATTCCCTTTTTTTTAGCGCCTCTTGGAGCGGCTGGTATTTTTCTAATACATTTTATAGCTGTTGCTAGGTTTATATAAGCTGGGTGCTGCGAACACTGCCTGGCCGGGAGCACTACAACTAACAGCGCCATCGGCCTGAAGCCAACGCTGTGGTGCGGGTGCTGCTGAGCGTCTCGGACAAGGCGCTCAAGTGAGTAATAATAATGAATAAGCCTTCACATCTTAAATCTGCTATTTAATAAAAGTGGGCAGCTAACTGTGCATCGTGTGCAGATTAGAACTGATACTCAGGGATGTACATTTCCCTCTTTTCTTGCACAAATTGACATCTTATTATCGTAGGGACTTCCTACTTTTAGGGCTTCATGCAGGTGCTTTCATCTACGCATTTGGATCTAGTGCCCTGAAAAACTTGTTGCGAATATCCCTATGCATGCATCATTATCCACGCATTGCACACAGAGCTCTGTGCATGTGCATTGGCTCTGATGCCTGGAGATGCTCGTTGCACGCATCTTTACAAATTGTGCTCTTCCCTGCATGTTGGAAAATTGACATTACTAGCAGTGCCAAGAAAATAGGTTAAAACCGAAAAAAAGGCAAATAGAAAAAGTGAAGTAAGGAAAGTGATGAAGCATGATAGACTAAAAGCGTGCCAATAGCAGAAAGAATTATCCTGATGCGGCACACCATTTTAGGGAAAGCAGCTGCCATAAAATTATTTTAGAGCTGAGACTTTGTTTCTCGATCCCGAGGTTGTCACATAAAGCACTGTAATGCTGAGGGCTAAGGACACCTGACGCCAAAGGCAGCGAGATGATAAGTGAAGCTTGCGCTTATTTATGCATGCTGTTTGAGGAATGTCTCCCAAGTCTATTTCAGGTACAACAAGGATATTATTTAAGTCTTCTTACCTTTCTATCAATGCAAGCCACTGAACGCCCAGCAAACCGGTTGACAGCCCCTCGCCGAATATTGACCTTGTCACTCAGGACATCTTCCCAGCGTCCATTTCTAAATGTGAACAGCTTATCCGAGTATGTTGCCATACCTAAAAAGAAAGATTATAATGATTAGTGTTTGATTATGAAAAGTCATAATCAAACACACATACAAAGTCAACACATACATACATTACAAAAAAGCTGCAGGAAACAATTAAGGAGAACTGATGCAATTTAGGAACCCCGGCAACTGCACCAATCAGGGCAAAGAGATTGAAAGCTCAGCTGCATACCTGGAGGCATCACCAGTAGGAAGAGGAAGGTTGTGATGCTTGTCTATAGAGCCCTGGTGAGACCAAAGCTGGAATGCTATATGCAGTTCTGGAGACCATTACTCAAATGGAATGGGTCCAAAGGCGGGCAACAAAAATGGTGCAAGGACTTAAATTTAAAACTTATTAGGAGAGACTTCAAGAACCTAATTTGTACAGTCTGGAAAAAAGAGACAGGAGACATGACTGAGACCTTTAAATATGTGAAAGGATTGAATATGCTACAGAAAGAAAGTGTTTTTAAGAAGAAACTTTATGACATAACACAATGATAGTTTTTGGATGTGTTTTGCTACAATGTTAATATAATCATGATATTTTGAATGGGTTGTGCTGTTATTAGCTATTTCAAAGTTTCTGTTATGCAATAGATTTACAGAGTGCTGACACCAGCCCTACCAGGACCATGGGCCCACGGGACTGGGATAGGTGGGCAGGTAAGTCACTAGGTCAGTAGGGTGGGTCAGGAGCAACACAAGGCATAATTTTTATCAGCAACAAAGCAACAGCAGCATATCGTTCAGCTCTGCTCATTCCACCCGCCTCTGATTCATCCTTCTCGCTGGCTTGACTGTTGTCTCCTCTCCGAGCTGCAACCAGCTCACAGCTCCTAGGTCTCCTCCCTCACCCACGCTAGCTTGCCTCCTCTCTCAGTTGCAACTCTCCTGACGTGCCAGGAAGCGGAAGTAATAACTTGCACAGTGTTGATGGCCAGCTGGGGGGGGCTAGCTATAAAAGAAAGCGTAATTTTCCCGCCTGTGGCAGCCTTGGCCACCGGTTTGCAAAACCAAACAAAGGCTTACGTGGCCTTCCGTCGGACCAAGGACTGGACCAGACTATAACCCAAAGGTTGGTGGAGACCCGCTTTTAAGGGCACACCTTGCACCCTGCCCATAATCTGGCCCAGCATCATAGTAACATAGTATTCAAGGCTGAAAAAAGCATTAGTCCATCCAGTTCTGCCTGTTTATTAGCGGTCTAGTAGCTATAGCTATAGCTGTTATTACAAGCAAGGAAAGCATTCAGTTGTTAGGTATCCCCTCAGGCGTCTCTTTTTCCAAACTAAATAAACACAACATTCCAGTTATTAATCTACCAGTGCTATAAGGGCAGTAGTAGTGCAGTAGTAGTGAGTGCAACCCTAATTTAGCCCTAACTCCAGCCACCATCCCCAACTACATATTGCCCTGAAAGGGGTAGATTTTTTACCCAAATAGGCCTGTCTATCTCTCAGCAGCAGCCAGCACCCTGTCCCTATATACTGCTGAGCACACAGCAGTGGTGTGCGGTGTGACAAGGACCCTACCTTTTAAATGTTTATACGTAATCCCACCGGGACAAAGGAGGGAGGGGAAGAAAGAAGGCTGATTGGCAGCTGTGCAGCCAATCATTCTTCTTCCGAGTCCGACCCGAACACCAAACCCGCACGCGGATTTCAATTTGAAAACCGTGTTTGGGTTTGGGGGAAGACCCCGCAAAGTTTGGTACGGATCTGAACTTTGCAGGTTGGATCTGCTCCTCAAGCTTGCCCACCACAGACGTTAAACCTACTGGTCTGTAGTTCTTAGGTTCATCTTTAGATCTCTTTTTAAATATGTGCAAAATGTGGAACAGTCCCCAACATTATGGAATCTTGCAATATTAAATATAGTGGCTTGTCTGTTACTGTATATAATTCCCTTAACACATGGGGATGAATAACATCTGGTCCGTGGATTTGTCTATTTTAATCTGTTTAAGGTGGTGCCGCACTTCTTCCTTTGTTAGACCAGTGACATTTAATGGGAAGTTTGGGTTATTGCTTCATATTACACATGTCACATTGTGTTCCTCTGGGAATATGGAAGCAAAGAAAAGGCCTAGTACATTGGCGTGTCCTGCACCCCCCTCTAAAGTTGCCCCCTCCTTGCTTTTTAGAGGGGTACACTGTCAGGTTTGTATCTTTTGCTGTTTACATTGCTGTGGAACATTTTGGGGTTAGTTTCACCCTGTTTGTTTTTGAGGACATTTTCCCATCCTATTTAGAGGATGGCCAGCATTCTGTGATGTCAACAACACTTTCCACTTAAACCGGATCTTCATCATATTTTGATGGAAAGCCCCAACCCCTAAAAAAAATTTTCCCCAGCATCTAAAATTAATATATTTTACATTTTTAGTCACTTACTTATTATTCTTCCCCCCACCGGGCTGCAACTCTGTTCAGGACTTGAGGATACAGGTGCTGCCTACTTGCCTCAGAAGCATCACTCATGCTGAGAAGAGGGGAGCCAGATAAAGTATAGGGGCTGGGTTATAGCTGTGCTTTGCACAGACAGAGCAGAGCTGGGGTCAGGGAAAGGACAGCAATCCCAGAATGCAGAGCAACACAGTCAGAAGACACTTCCTGTTTGCAGGCTGCCTAATGCTCCGTGAGCCGCCATCTTGGATGTTTAATGGCTCATACCATGCACTAGGTGCAGGTAGGATGATTTTTAATGTGAGCAATCTGTATTCAGGGTGAAGGTCCACTTTAAAAGGCCCTGCACCTGTGTTATCAGACCACAGGCTTTCCTACATAAAGGGACCTGAGCATGCTCATTATACTACGGCCAATCAGAACACCAGAAGAGTGATTAATCAGGGCATTCTCACTTGTGAGTAGAACTTTTTGCACTGTGAACAGAACTTCAGCCATGTGCACCGCGAATGGCATTGGAACTGTGCAGGTCTCCCCTGTAAAAGTGTAATACTGTATGCTCCAAAAACCTGTGCCCCCTGAGTATTCTTCCTTCCAGTAATAGAAAAAAAATAAACCTTGTAAGATTTTTTTTTATGCAGAGTGCATAAATAACTTGTTCCTATGCTATGCAGCATACAGATGTAGTAATTGTTAAGCATAAGAGCACAGCTCAACTAAACTGGGTTATCTCAGCACAGAAGCCATTGGAAAGCATTAAAGATTTCAAGATAGAATGCTGCACCTGTGCATTAAGTTGCGTGTTAAAGAATGCTACATCTGTAATTATGCAGATTTTGAAAATTGGACTATTTTTGTGATCAAGCTTCGTTAACCCCTCCCATACCATTTCATACTTTCCATGCATTAACCAAAGATTATTCTGAATTATTGTAGGACAGTTTACTTATACTTGTAGAAGCCCTACCATCACCACCACCACCACACACAGTTCCATTAAAGCAAATGCAAGAAGTAATGTCAGCTCTTCTCTGTTTACATTAACACCATTTTTCATGATACAATCAAAATGTCTTTTCTTTGTGTTACCCTTATCGGATCATTTTTTATGCCTGAGATGCTAGTCAATTAATAAGATGACATCTCTTAGAAAGCTTTCAAAAAGCTTGTCCACCACAGAAACGTACGTACAAATCCTATTCTCTTATAAATACAATCTAGATCTTCAGTGCTCAACTTGGACTACATAAGTCTTCTCCAGCATTGTACATTGATGTACCTACAGTATGCTTGCTTCACCATAATTATACTAATGGCTGACATCTCATAAGCAGCACACAGCATCTTACTGATAATGCTGAGTTGGTTTTGTGCAGACGCACTGCTGTAAATAAGCAATGTGCAAGGTAATTTGATTCTAACATGCCCCACAGTTGAGTTACAATAGTATTAGCATGGCTGCCGACCACATAACATGTTTTATTTACTTTAAGGAGACATTTCAATGATAAAATCCCTAGGAAACAGAATTGTCCAACTTGTATGCTCAGGGGGACATTGACAAGCTACTATTTCAAAGGATACAGGAAAAAAAATCTTCTCCTTACAGATCAATACGGCAACAAGAATTTATTGATTCTCTGTTAATTCAAAGAAATCCATCGAACCAGCTGAAGAAATCCCATAAGACTAAGTTATATAAAATAGCAATGACGGTGAATGCGACAATGGGGTCGATTCAGAACCAGGTGAGAGAATTCACTCCTTTTTTAGGAGAGAAAGCTGCCAGTCGCTTTCATTGTCTACCTTGTGGCTGATTCAACAACCAGATGTACATTCTCACCTGTTGTTGAATCGGCCACAATGCAAACAATGAGAGTGAATTGCAGTTTTCTATCCTAAAAGAGAAGTGAGTTTTCTCACCTGGCTCGGAATCGACCCAAATGTACCGAATGTCAGAAAATTTTACCCCTTGCTTTCCTACCAGTCATGGCCAACAACCTATTGAAACCTTTCTTTATGAGCCTACATTTACCAAACTATTGGCCATAGATATTTATTGTATGCAATTTTTATATCTGCATTTAGCTTCTGCAGTAGGCTTGTCAGTAAGCTAAATTCCTTTAGTTGCCAGTGACTCTCCACTTTTTTTAAAGTGGCTTTGAGTCTGTCATGAGGCTGCAAGGAATGGTAATCTGCACACACACAGTGACGAATGAAATGTGTAAAGATGTGTTCTGCAAGTATCCGCAGACACCAGTTCAATTGCACATAATGCACGGATGAATGCACATGCACAAAATCCTATGTATAGGAAGTCTAGATGCCAAAATAGCCCTGGAAATTCCCTTTGACCTCTGCTCTTGATATTGCGCATGATGAACCTTGCAATTTGCCCATTAACTTTGCTAACCGACCAAAAACTTTGGTGGTTATCATCCTTCTGCTAAGCTTCTCTGCCAGTAGTAGCTGGTAATTGTGTGACCACTGTCTGTCTGTCTAGGCATTTTATTCCTTGTGATAGATACAGTAGTTAACTGTCTAATTTTTTAAATGTTCATTTCAACAAATAACAACCCCGTTTCCCAAACAAAAAAACTCCCAGACTGAACATTTTTTTCAATATGACAGCAAAGACGGCTTGGCATGCATTGCTGGATGTCCTAATTAGAGATAAGCAAACTTTTGAAAAATTCGACTGATTCGCTGAATTTTCCGTCAAAAATCGTTTCGACCCAAATTTATTCGCGATGAATCGCTATTAAAAACCGCAATTTCGGAGCCTCCTAGAGCCTCAATAGGGTTGTAAACCATTCTGCCTTGCTGTAACACGCATAGGATGCGTGCTGGGTTAGTGAAATAATACTGTAAATAATTAGGACATGCAGATCAGAGGCATCACTAATAGAATCGCAGAGCAGCACAATTGCAGAGAGTGCCATCACTATGAGGGGCCCCTATAGTGCCTGAAAAACACACCCTGCAGCTGGCAGCAGCAGGAGCCCAAAAATTAGCTGAATCACACCCTGGAGTTGCAAGCAGCAGCAGGAGCCCTAACGTTGCTTTAAAGAGACACTGGAGTTGGCTGCAGGAGCCTAAAAATTGGATGAATCACACCCTGGAGTTGCAAGCAGCAGCAGCAGCAGCAGGAGCAGGAGCCCAAACATTGCTTTAAAGAGACATTGGAGTTGGCTGCAGGAGCCCAAAAATTGGATGAATCACACCCTGGAGTTGCAAGCAGAAGCAGCAGGAGCAGCAGCAGCAGCAGCTGGAGCCCAAACATTGCTTTAAAGAGACACTGGAGTTGGCTGCAGGAGCCCAAAAATTGGATGAATCACACTCTGGAGTTGCAAGCAGCAGCAGCAGCAGGAGCAGCAGTAGCAGGAGCAGGAACCCAAACATTGCTTTAAAGAGACACTGGAGTTGGCTGCAGGAGCCCAAAAATTGGACGAATCACACCCTGGAGTTGCAAGCAGCAGGAGCAGCAGGAGCCTAAACATTGCTTTAAAGAGACACTCGAGTTGGCTGCAGGAGCCCAAAAATTGGATGAATCACACCCTGGAGTTGCAAGCAGCAGCAGCAGGAGCAGCAGCAGCAGGAGCCCAAACATTGCTTTAAAGAGACACTGGAGTTGGCTGCAGAAGCCCAAAAATTGGATGAATCACACCCTGGAGTTGCAAGCAGCAGCAGCAGCAGCAGGAGCAGGAGCCTAAACATTCCTTTAAAGAGAACACTGGATTTGGCTGCTGGAGCCCAAAAATTGGATGAATCACACCCTGGAGTTGCAAGCAGCAGCAGCAGGAGCACAAACATTGCTTGAAAGACACCCTGGAGTTGGCAGCAGCAGCAGGAGCCCAGAAATTGACTGACACACCCTGGAGTTGGCAGCAGCAGCAGGAACCCAGAAATTGGCTGGAAGGCACCCTGAAGTTGGCAGCAGCAGGAGCACAAACATGAGCTGGAAGGCACACCCTGGAGTTGGCAGCAGCATAAGCAGGAGCCCAAACATTGCTTGAAATACACCCTGGAGTTGGCAGCAGCAGCAGCAGGAGGCCAAAAATTGGCTGAAAGGCACACCCTGCTGTTGGCATCAGCCAAAAATTGGTCTAAAGACATAAATATGTTTTGCACCATTTGGAAAGTGTAAAACGTGGCACCATGCTGAATCTAGTTGCATGCATCAGCCATTGGTGGGTGGAAATCCTGGCTGATCCATCCCTGATTCATTTTGATAAAGGTGAGTCTCTCCACATTTTTAGTTGACAGACAAGTTCTCCTCGCCATAACTATGGCCCCCGCCGCACTAAACACCCGCTCAGATGGCGCGCTACTGGCCGGGCAGGACAGCTTTTCCAGGGCAAACTCTGTGCGTTGCGGCCACAAGCCAAGTTTGGCTGCCCAGAAGTCCAGCGGATCCTCAAGGTGTGTTGGCATCGTCATGTCAAGGTATGACATGACCTGCTGGTTGAGGTCCTGCTCCAGGTCTTCCTGCTGCTCATGAGTAGCCTCACTATGCGGGTGTAGAAAGCTACTCATTAGCGACTGAAGACTGAGGCTGCGGCTGATGGAGCTGCTGCTGCTGCTCCTGCCAACCCCCCCAGCAGGCATGGCAGTGGAAGGTGAGCGTAGAGGTCCCCCCGAGTCAGACCTGCGAGAGTATGGACCATGGCGCAGATAGGCATCGGCCAACTGACTATGCAGAATGTCTTTGTAGTAGTTCAGTTTGTCCTCCCTCTCGGCGGGTTTAAAAAATGCCCCCATTTTGTGCCGGAAGCGAGGGTCCAATAAGGTGGACAGCCAGAAGTCATCCCGCCGACAAATGGAAACAATTCTGGGGTCACTACGCAAGCACGTGAGCATGCTTCCTGCCATTTGCGCAAGTGACTCGAAGGGACTACCTGTCTCCATCTCCACTGCATACTGCCACGGTGTGTCCAGGTCCTCTGTCTCGCCTTCCTCAAAACCCTCTAGCTCCTCTGGCTGCTCCTGCTCCTCCTCTCCTGTCCGCTGACTAGATAAACCAGCCATTTCGCCAAGCCTAAACTGTGCTTCACTGTGCCCCTCCTCCTCCTCTTCCTCCTCCATCTCCTCCATTTCAGCTCCATCGGGGTTCATGTGGTCGTAAGATGTAGACGTCATGTCTCCAGTGCCCTGACCAGCCATGGTTTCCAACATGTGCTGTAGTACATGAAGCAGTGGAATCACGTCGTTCATCCCGTAAACCTGCCGACTGACAAATAAAGTGGCTTCCTCAAAGGGCCTGAGCAAACGGCAGGTGTCACGTATGAGCTGCCACTGGTTGACATTGAAGTTACACAGGGGAGTCCCCCTATCCACTTGGATCATCAGGAAATCCGTGATGGCTTTTCTCTGTTCATATAATCGGTCCAACATGTGAAGGGTGGAATTCCAACGGGTGGAAACATCGCAAATCAGACTATGTTGGGGGCTAGCGTTCTGACGCTGTAGCTCAAGAAGGGTGTGTTTGACGGTGTATGAGTGGCTGAAGTGCATGCAAAGTTTCCTTGAAGTTGTTAGGATGTCTTGCAGATGGGGGGAACACTTCAGAAACCTCTTGACAACCAGATTGAAGACGTGAGCCATGCAGGGGGCATGGGTCAGGCTTCCTTGGGGCAGCGCAGACAAAATGTTCTTCCCATTGTCGGTAACCATGATTCCCATTTTAGGTTTTCTTGGAGTAAGCCATGTTTGGATTTCCTGATGAATACATTTAAGCAGTTCCTCCCCTGTGTGACTCCGTTCGCCAAGACAAACCATGTGAAGCACAGCGTGACACCTGCCCTGCACACATGGTAGACTGGAGGGGCACTGAGACTTGAGCCTACAGTGGAGGGTGAGGAGATGGTGGAGGATGAGGAGGCCGAGTCGCACGGTGTCACAGGCCCAACGGGCAGGGAGCGCTGAGGCCGAATCGGCGTGACCTGTCCAAGTTGCTGCTGCTGCTGCAAAGGGACCACATTCACCCAGTGGGCCGTAAACGACATGTACTGTCCCTGACCGTAGTTACAGCTCCAGACGTCGGTGCTGCCATGCACTTTGCTACACACCGACATGCTCAAGGACTGGCCCACCTTCTGTTCAACAGAAGTGTGCAGCGCTGGTACTGCCTTCTTGGCAAAGAAATAACGGCTTGGCACTCTCCACCTCGGCTCGGCACAAGCCATCAGTTCTCTGAAAGGTGCAGAGTCCACCACCTGAAAAGGGAGCTACTGCAGCACCAGCAACTTGGACAGGAGCACATTCAGCTTCTGCGCCGTAGGATGAGTGGGCGCATACTGCTGTCTCTTGGACATGGCTTCGCTGATGGATTGCTGGCGGGATGCATGACTTTTAGGAGCAGGAGCAGGAGCAACAGAGGATGGGTAAGACGCACAGCTGCCTTCGGCTGAGGTGCTGGAGCCTTGGCTGGCAGAAATTGGGAGCAGCGTGCCACTTGGTGAGGAAGCAGGCTGGACCACCTCTTCAGAGGTTCTCCCAGGCCGCTTTATGGTGACGCATCATATGTTGACGCAGGGCCGTGGTGCCAACATTTGGGCCCTGGCCACGCTTCACCTTCTGCCTACATATCTTGCATGTGGTCATGTTACCCTCTTGCGGATGCTTCAGGAAAAACTGCCACACTGCTGAGTAGCTACTTTTCCCACCAACAGGCCTCACTGATTCACTGCTACTGTTGCCAACTCCAGGAACCCCTGCTCCACTATCTCCCGATAAGGTAGCCTGCCGCGCAGCAGGTGCTCTACCCCGGCCCCGTTTGGCTCCAAGCTTTACAATTGTGCCCCCATGCTGACTGCCAACCATGCTACTAACACCTCAGCTGCTGACTAGGGGCAACCTGCGCCCCTCTTCTCCTGATGTTGACGATGTAGCCCCTTCATCACCCGGCTCCCAAGTGCGATCGGCTCCATCATCATCATCACCGAGTTGTGGCTGCACGTCACTGATGTTCTCGGTTTCCTCAACAGTGTCTGGCGCAGGAGCTGGAACGCTCGCAACACCCACGACACTGTCCACATAACTATTTGTCTGCCTAGCTAAAGAAGCCACCTCCATTTCTTGGCTGGGCAGTAGCTGCTGACTGTCCTCTATCTGATCGTCCTCCTCACTAAAGAGTGGAGCTGAACCCAAAGCATAGGATACGTCGCTGGGGGAGGGAATGGCGTAGGACAGATGCAATGGGAGGACAGGGACTGCTCTTGGGGCATGCCAACTCAGGGTTGTGTCAGAGGAACCTACTGACCCTAGACTGGGGGTCTCAGATGTAACTTGTGATGATGTTGATGAGTGCATTAAGCAATCTACCACGGCAGATGCGTTACTGGTGGAGACACGACCGCTAGCAGATCAGGTCTCTCACCGTGACTCCTGCTGCCACACGCTCCTAGTCTGCTGCGACCTCTGCCTGCTGAATCTTGGCCTCTGCCACTCCTCTTTGAACATCCTTGCACTTGTCTGACTGACATTTTTATGTATTTGAAATGCGCAATAGGTACGATAAAAAATGTGTTTACTTTAAAAAGAAGAAGCTAAATAAAGTGAGGAACTGCTTCTCTGCACCAGATACTATGAAAATTGGCAATATGAGATACCCTGCGGCCTAGTGTTTTGGCAGCAGACCAAAAACCAATTCAAAATGCAATAGTTTGATTCAGCTGAAGAAGGATGAACAAGCGTATTTAGTATAACAGATAGGCTGCTAAGTGCAGGTTTGGGATGCCCTGTGGCCTAGTGTTTTGGCAGCAGGACAAAAGCCAATTCAAAATGCAATAGCTTAATAAAGTTGATGCTGAACAACGCTTATTTAGTATAACAGATAGGGTGCCACGTGGTGGTTTGGGATACCCTGCGGCCTGGTGTATTGACAGCAGGACAAAAACCAATTCAAAATGCAATAGCTTAATAAAGCTGAGACTGTAGACGCTTATTTAGTATAACAGATAGGGTGCAACGTGGTGGTTTGGGATACCCTGCGGCCTGGTGTATTGACAGCAGGACAAAAACCTATGCAAAATGCAATAGCTTAATAAAGCTGATGCTGAACAACGCTTATTTAGTATAACAGATAGGGTGCCACGTGGTGGTTTGGGATACCCTGCGGCCTGGTGTATTGACAGCAGGACAAAAACCAATGCAAAATGCAATAACTTAATAAAGCTGAGCCTGTAGACGCTTATTTAGTATAACAGATAGGGTGCAACGTGGTGGTTTGGGATACCCTGCGGCCTGGTGTATTGACAGCAGGACAAAAACCAATTCAAAATGCAATAACTTAATAAAGCTGATGCTGAACAACGCTTATTTAGTATAACAGATAGGGTGCAACGTGGTGGTTTGGGATACCCTGCGGCCTGGTGTATTGACAGCAGGACAAAAACCAATTCAAAATGCAATAACTTAATAAAGCTGAGGCTGTAGACACTTATTTAGTATAACAGATAGGGTGCCACGTGGTGGTTTGGGATACCCTGCGGCCTGGTGTATTGACAGCAGGACAAAAACCAATGCAAAATGCAATAGCTTAATAAAGCTGATGCTGAACAACGCTTATTTAGTATAACAGATAGGGTACAACGTGGTGGTTTGGGATACCCTGTGGCCTGGTGTATTGACAGCAGGACAAAAACCAATGCAAAATGCAATAGCTTAATAAAGCTGAGGCTGTAGACGCTTATTTAGTATAACAGATAGGGTGCAACGTGGTGGTTTGGGATACCCTGCGGCCTGGTGTATTTAAAGCAGAGCAAAATCAATTCAAAATGCAATAACTTAATAAAGCTGAGACTGTAGACACTTATTTAGTATAACAGATAGGGTGCAACGTGGTGGTTTGGGATACCCTGCAGCCTGGTGTATTTAAAGCAGACAAAAAACAATTCAAAATGCAATAACTTAATAAAGCTGAGGCTGAACAACGCTTATTTAGTATAACCGATAGGCTGCTAAGTGCAGGTTTGGGATGCCCATGTGACCTGGTGCATTTAAAGCAGACCCAAAAATATTAACACTAATCCAGTTATTTAAATGATTGTGTGAAACAGATAGGGTTACATAAGGCACTGCATAGATGGCAAGCACAGTGGCCTGGTGTATTTAAAGCAGACCCAAAAATATTAACACTAATACAGTTATTTAAATGCTTGTGTGTAACAGATAGGGTTACATAAGGCACTGCATAGATGGCAAGCACAGTGGCCTGGTGTATTTAAAGCAGACCCAAAAATATTAACACTAATCCAGTAATTTAAATGCTTGTGTGTAACAGATAGGGTTACATAAGGCCCTGCATAGATGGCATGCACAGTGGCCTGGTGTATTTAAAGCAGACCCAAAAATATTAACACTAATCCAGTTATTTAAATGCTGGTGTGTAACAGATAGGGTTACATAAGGCACTGCATAGATGGCATGCACAGTGGCCTGGTGAATTTAAAGCAGACCCAAAAATATTAACACTAATCCAGTTATTTAAATGCTTGTGTGTAACAGATAGGGTTACATAAGGCACTGCATAGATGGCAAGCACAGTAGCCTGGTGTATTTAAAGCAGACCCAAAAATATTAACACTAATCCAGTTATTTAAATGCTTGTGTGTAACAGATAGGGTTACATAAGGCACTGCATAGATGGCATGCACTGTGGCCTGGTGTATTTAAAGCAGACCCAAAAATATTAACACTAATCCAGTTATTTAAATGCTTGTGTGTAACAGATAGGGTTACATAAGGCACTGTATAGATGGCATGCACAGTGGCAAGGCAGATTACGGTTTACAGCACAAAGAAATCAAATTGAATTGAAAACTGATCAGGCAAATCACCCTGTCACTGTCACTTTTATGCTGTCCCTGGATTGTTCCGGTTTTCCACTATCTTTCCCTGGCTCTGTCTGCCTCTCTAAATCTCCCTACCTATCTGTAAATCTCCCTACCTATCTGTAACTCTCCCTACCTATCGCTAACTGTCTGTCCCTGTCTGCAGCAACCACTGCTGTCTCACGAATGCAAGTCTGAAATGCGCACAAGCAAGATGGCCGCCGCTTTATATAGCACGGTGACGTCACCAGGCTTCCTGGCTGCTGATAGGCTGCATGTGACTGTCCCATCATACCTTGCCCCAGGGTACATGTCTGGACATGTGCGTCCACCATCTTAGAATGCCTGTCATTGAAATGAATGGAGTTTAAAGGAAAACTTCGATCGATCGAATCTCGGGGAAATTCGGATTCGTTCAGAATCGAATTTTCCATGAAATTCGGAACGAATCGGGGTTCATCCGGATCGATTCGCTCATCCCTAGTCCTAATGACAAGTGGGACTAAAGAAAGAATGTATGAAGTGTGTGAATGCAGAAATGTAGCCGGGCCCCAACTAATTTATCAAGATGCTTTAACAAAAAGCATTTGATTAGACCAATCCTGCGCCCCAGACTCCACATACCATTTTTTTTCTCTTTTTCTCACATTATGGCTCTTTTTTTCTGAAGGCCGAACAAATCACAATATGTCAAAATGTCATGCAGAGCTTGTCAGGCACCTTGGTAGTGCTAGAAGTTGTCTGTGCTGTCATATTGTAACAATCAGGAGGTGTAGAAATTCTATTATCCATCCTGGTGTCTCAATGACATTTTGTGCACTGCCTGCCTGGCTCTCCTTCTCAGATGAAAGGTGCCAGCACCTGATCAATCCACCTTTATAAAACATAGAGGTGACCTGCCAAAGCCAATAGTGCTCTGTTCCTCATATGAGTACATGTCACCATTGGCTCTTGAAGGTTTGCTGGACGGTCCACCTTGGGTGAAGAGGGGACCTCCAGCCTAAGCATCTCACCTGAAGAAAAAGTTAAAAAGCAATAAACATAACTTCAGCAGTTCCAGGAAGAGGGTGAGATGCAGAACCTGACACATGGGAGTTGGTTTGCCTTAAATTGTCCATGGCTTTGATTCAGTAAACTTTCCTTAAACTATCTCATTAAAGAAGAGTTTTTCATGCTTTATTTCAGAATAAGGGTGTTTTTCAAAAACTGTTAGTTAAACTATTTCATGACTTTACACATCCGTGTCTGTAATTCTGCTTGAGTATAAAGGGAATATGTCAGCAACCCAAATCTCCACTTGCACCTACAGGAGATCCTGTCTCAAGGAGACTCCAGGCCTTGGTCTTGGCCTTAAATGTTGTCCTTTAATATAGCCAAGTTAGGCACTTTACTTGCATGGTCCTGCCAGAGGTGGAATATAATTTTAAAAGGCGTATCAGCAGTTTTACAGTTTTGCAATACCGAAACTGGACCTGACTTCATTTCTCTGTACAACCTAACAAAAAGCTGTGAGTGAAAGCAGAGAATAAAATTTACTGGTAAGAAAATTACTTTTTCTTTCAGCATGGTCATAAGGGCTGCTAAGTTACCACCTGAGGGATTCTAGTTTACTACCACTACTGGCTGCGTGTCATAGAAGAAAATGAAAACTTTCTAACTGAGCAAAGAAACTTTTAAAATTCCATTTCACATCACTGATTAATATATGAACTTTACATTTTATGAGAGAAGCTGTCCTTTAAATTTCAAAAACTTTTGCACATACTCTAATGGAGGCTACAGGCTATTCTCCGTATTTTAATGTTCTTGGATTTTGGCAAGTAGGTACATTTTAAAGCCCGGCTATAGCTCCAAGCTGGGATACAATCTTATAGGAAGTGGCTGTCTCCACGAACAAAGCTATTTTCACTAGACAAAGCTTCGAACATTGCAGAGATAGATTTGTGATATTCTGCAAAAAGTGCAGCACCATGGGTGAAATATGGGATGGATTACCGAGGCTATAGCTTCTTTCTGCATATGCCTCCCTTACTACACGTTTTCTTGTTTGCTCATGTCAGAGTTGGCACCGCTGATGTGCAGAATAAATATTAATATAGTCTTAGAGAGTAATAAAGATTCCGTCAGAATTCTTGCCTTGCTGATAACTTCATCAGCGTTTCCCAGGTGTAGACATCTAAAATAGAAAGCACTGCATAAATAAAACCGTTTTATCTATCTCTCTATTTTGCTTCTATAATAAGTTTCTTTTTGTTCTCGGCAAGCTATGAAAGAGAAAATACAGGGTAAAGCTGAGGAAGAGGAGAGAGTCGGGGTAGTATGCAGCAATAAGCTAGTTTATAGGGAGAAAACCTTTAAAAATAGCTCCATCTGTAGAAGATAAACAGCGGGTTTTACAGTGACTTGCTCGTATATTATCCTTTGCTAAAACTTGCCTGACATTCTCTGAAGTGGAAGATATGCTGCAAGTAAGGCCATAGCTACAAACCTTGGCTCAGTTTGTTGAGTTAAAATCATGTTACTGTATGTGAGTTTGTGTAGATAAAGGTGGTAAATTATGACTTATGGGGGTATTTATAACGTGTAGAGACCTTGAATGCTTTGTTAAATTAGAGACGTTTTAGCTTTGCAGGCATACTCCCCACTGGGACCCTAGGATCTGTTAATACCTTCCATATCCAGACTAGGTGTGGTTTCCTATGTAACTCCAAGGAGTCATTCATTATTGGACTTAACTAGCCCAACATATCCCCCAACTCAGGACATCCTTGCACCACCAGCAACAGAATCGAGAGAGTTCTGTCCATTCCAGTGTTAGCCAGGTAAGTATTCTATGTGGGATAAATGAATTTGCAGACTTAAGTCCTCCAGTAGTTCCTAACATTTTAAAAATTATGTTTTTCCATGAGGGTGTTATCACGAAATGGTATCTACAACAGCATAAAGGCTAAATATAGCCCTATGCTCATTTGGATAATGTGAATTCTGGGCCTAAACCCTCCCATGGTATGTCACATGACTGATGCAGCCACTGTTTCAGCGAATAGAGTTGAAGATGAGCAAATAAGGAGACTGTTAATCCATTCAAGGACCTTAAAGTGACTGGCAAGTCAAAAATTAAAAAATTAATATCAGTAGCTTACCTTACATTGAGTCCCTCCAGTGCTCTATTTTCTGCTGTGTCGATTTATTTAGTGAGGAAATGACTCCCTCATTCAGCTTTCAGTCTCCACCCTGCTCACCTGGTCATTTAATCAACCTTTAGTGGATTGAGAACTGAGACACCCTCCACTCCCTCCCCAAACGTCCTGATTAGCTGCCCCTCTCTGCAGCTCTGAAACCCCACTCTCCTCCCTCCTCTCTGGTCACACTATGTGCTCGCAGGCTGGAGAGGCTCTTAGCCTGCAGCATCTCATCCCCTTTTTCTGATCACACAACAATGCTCTTTACTATGATATATGTAAAGCAAACAGTGTGCTTACATCACATCGCTGTTGCCACACCCACTGTTTCTATTTTTTTCTTTGCATCTCCAATGCTCTTATACTTTTACAAATAACTTAGGAGCTACAGGGTCTTTTTGAAAACAGATTGAAGTTTGGGACAGTGCAATGTGTAGCCCAAGACAATGAAACAGCAATCTCGCTTGCCTTTAGTATGAGTTCAAGAGCAAAGCCACTCAAAGTAGTTATCCCCTCCTCCTGGGTAGCCAGGGAATTCACAGTATTGGGGGAGGGGGCATGTGAATATTACAAAAATGACAAATACAGCTAAGATAGGTGAGGGATTAATATTTTTAAGTTTGGACGTTTTTTTGCTTTAAAGTAATAATGAGCTCACTTGGGTTCCATTCCGGATCTCGGGGTCCCTGGCAGATAAAAATCTTTTTTCAAAAATTCAGAAAAAGGAGAGGGGGATTAGGGTGCCACAAACCTCCCACAATTGAAGACAACTGAAGTACTATTGATCCTTCATTACTCTATCCAAAGCTAGATGTTGGATTTTAACTGTTCTTTACATTGGTTACCTACTGTGTTTTAGAATGCAGTATCACTTTAAATAAATATGTGAACATTCAACTTGTAGATGCAACATTGTGACAGAATTAAAAATAAATAATTACCAAAGTCGCTGTCAACTGGGGAACTATGGTGTATTCCACATGATACAAGCTATCTAATAAACAGAAAGTCTTTTTCACATAGAGGAAGATATATACAGATCACAATACATGACCACACACAAGGCGGACTGGGGTTAAAAAATGGCTTGAGACTTTTTTGATCACACTGGCCCTTCTGCAGTGTGTCCGGCCCACATAATAGGCAGTGTTAAGAATCCCCCCAAACACCCCATAACAAGTAGTGCTGCACAGCATCCCTCCACCACAAATTAGCCCAATCACCCCATAACCAGTGCAGCGGGGACTCCCCCATAACAAGCGGTGTGGCAGAGAATCCCCCCAAATCACCCCATAACAAGCAGTGTAGAAAAGTCCCCACCCCCCATGGCCCTGCTCACCTTTAATAGCCGATATTGTCCGTCCGATGCTCTGTGCACCAGCTTATGGCAGCCGGGTGGCAACACAGCATCAGCATGAGAGTTTGGGCAGCCATGACTTTCATGCTCATCCTGTGCACCATCCAGCTGGAGCTGGTAAACTACCAGATCTGCAGGCGGCCAGTGAAGGGAAGGTGGCGGCCTAGTGGACATGTACCCAACGTGCGCTATGGCCAGTCTGCCCCTGACCACAGAGATTTCAGAAAACCACATGACATTTTTTACATGTGCTGATCCATGTGTATTATTAACTGATGTTCTCAGATAGACATGTTTCACCTGGATGGGCTTTCTCAACATCTCATCTCGTCTTTAAAGTTATATGCTTGGAAATAAAGTTGCCATGTGTTACTTTTACACAATAAAGACATCTTGTTATTAGATATTTTTCTGGAAAGCTGAAAACATCCACCATCAGAGGTATAAAGTACCTAAAGCCGTAGCAGTAGTCCAGAAATTAAAGCGGTCCAACACCTGTTTTTTAACGAACAGATGCAGGACAGTGTTGTCACAGACTCAGGGGTGGCATCCAGATTGCTGGAACCCCCCGGTTCAATGCCCCCAACAACACCCTGAAATCCTTCACCTCGTTCTTCAGCCAAAATGCTGTCTTCCGATTTGCCGGCAGCAGTTATGTGGGCCGGCACTGACCGTGAGTCAAGAGAGACGGCCAATGTGACCACCGGCGGCCAATCAGAGGACAGCATTTCGGTTGAATATCAAGGTGAAGTAAAGGATCTGGGGGTGTTTTGGGGGGCATTGCGCAGTCCTTCAGCAGTCCCATACCCGTTTACTAGAAAACTGGTGTGGGACATCTTTAAGCATTGAGGGTAGACATTCACCCCTCCACTTCCCTTTCGAGCAGGCAAGAAAGAGGCCGAGTATGCCAGATACCGATCCCCGCTGACAGAGTGTGTCTGGGAAAGGTCTTAAAAATAAATAAGTATTTAAATGAGTGTTTAGCACTTCAAGCAAGTGCCCTGTTTTATTATTTAGGCAGCTTTCTTGTATCGTCTTTCAACAAACCTACTGACAAGTCTCATGCATAAAATAAACCACTGCTGTTCTGTGTCAGTGATAGACCTAAAAAGGGTGCTCAGACATGTTTTCATTTAAAGGAGTCATTTTCACCACCTATGCTTTAGGTAACTTTTCAGTCCATCAATGGAGGACTGAATCAATTAAGGACATCTAGTTATTCTACCCCATAAGGCTAGTTTCAACCACATAATAATGATAATAATGTAAGCTCGCAAGAGCGGGACTCTCCTCTATAGTATCTTGTATTCAGAATATTCATTGCAAACTCTGTAAACCGATTTGTCTTTTAATAGTCTTTGTCCCTCTGCAGCCTAAAGCATGTTATAAGCATTTTGGACACAATGTTATATTTTGGTATGAAACTGATTGTTATTTCCTGATACTACAGCATGTCTACTTTTTATGAAACTGTTTCCAGAAGGCAAACATTATTTATCTGGAAGTAACCTTTACTATACTTGAATGAAAGGATGCCCTCTTATAGCGTTTGCATACCTTCTGTTTGTTGATTAGGGTGACAGGTCTGAATTATTTCGATGAAAATGTTATGAAACTATGGGTAACATAACATTTTTGCATAGGGTTTGGGGCATGTCAAACCTCACAGGGCAGATACTTTTCTTTCCACTGTTTATAAATATTTTATTCTTTCATGTCAAACTGAAAAATGATCTCTTTAACATTTAAAAATACATAAACCCAAATCGGCTAGTAGCCAAGACAAGAGGAATGAATGGTGGTGCTATTGCTTATTGTGGTCTGTTAGGTTATCTATGTAAATGTCTGGTACCATGTTTCTGTATTTAAAATGCAAAATAAAAACCTAAAAAAAAATGCATAAACACACTGCAACCGAGAAAACATTCACCCTAACTGAGCCAGAATGATGCACCTCAAAATGATTGTATTAGTGTGGCCAGTGTCTGCACCATTTAGTGCGATTGGTATTACTTCTGCATTACTCTTCGCCTAAGTTGTGTGCGTAAGCGCCAAGTAGAAAGCTTTATACAGACAATAGTATACAGTATAAGCTACGCCAGTCATAAACGACGCTGAAAAGTATTAAAATGTTGAAAAGACATGTTGTAAAATGTAAAAAAAAAATGCAAATGCGTGAGCTAAATATTGTCTACAGCTACTACTAATTTTGCCACATTTTTTCACAAAAGTGTTTTCAGATAACTTAAATGATATTAATGCAAGCAGTGCCTATAACACCCACCGCTTGTTAAAATAGAGCATATATGGCATGCAGCAGAACAGAGTAGAATTCATTGGCGCAGTTTCATCCAGCATAAGGGCCAATGCATGCACTGATATAGGCTGGCCTATAGGATCCACCTAGTGCGCTACTGCAAGCTAATTATTTAAAGTGAACCACAGTCAAAATTACTTTAGTTTCGCATTAGTAGTAAGCAGCGGGGCAGCAGGACCCAGGCGAATCGCAGCCGTGAAAATAAGAAACCAGACGCCCAGATACTGTTTCCAGACCTGTTCTGTCAGCCACTGTGACACAGGCTATCAGACTTGCGGCCAATGCTGATAGGTTGCTCATGGTGACCCTCCCACATGACAGCGAAGAGGCTCAGAAGCGGTGAGGTTCTTATTTTTACAGTGGCAATGCGCAGACGGGCAGCCCCAGGTACCGCTGCTAACTAGAAATGCAGAACTATAGTCATTATTTAATGTAGTTCCACTTTAAGAACAGACCTTTTCACTTGCAGTGCTACTGAATGCAAACGCTTACTGAAAGATAACAGCACCAAAATGCCACAGAATGCCAGACTTTATAAATTGGGCTCAAGATGTTGGTTGACATGTGCAAGAATAAAATTATTGATCATATTTTAATAACTTATGCTTTGTTGGAGCTTTGTTTATAAAAGTTAAACAATCTGTAGCATCAGGAAATGCTAATCAAGTACCTAACCAACTTTACTTTGCTATACCATTCACAATGATAACGAATGGCCTTTAGACCACAGAGGGAAATTTCTGATTTCTTTGGTGCCCTTTAATACGTAATGTAATAGAAATTGTACACTAATGATGCAGCAAAGTTTCACAAAACATTGAATGGCTTGCGCTTGGGGATTCTGGCACACGTCCACTCTTCATAACAGGCTTTTTTCGAAGGTAATAAGGAACATAGAAGACATAGAAGTTTTCTGTAGTAATTAGGAGCAACATCAACATAGAAGACCATCTTCTAGAAGAAACTAAATGTCTGTTTTTTAGGGTGACAAGAATCTATGTAAACACATTTCTCCTTAGTACCCAAGGAACTGTCTTCTCCGTTGAGGCTCCTCCTTTTTTTCTCTAAGACAGATTTTTCTCTTCTAGAATAGCTCCTTTATCATCTTTTATGTTTTCAATGTGGAAATTGCGCCTTATTACCCTATAGTTTTGGGTGAACCCCTATAAGGCCGAACTTTGTACAAACGTTTGGTACGGTTACCGAGCTTGACTCGAACCCGAGCCCAATTCCCACTGAAATCAATATGGACCCCAACTTTGGGACACAAAAATGGCCTAAAATGACATAAGGGGTGACCTTGACACACGCCACCCCACTCCTCACTCCCCCTTCACAACAAACAAAGCTGCCTTGCCGAATTACGTCAATTCAGCGGGTGTCTCTGATTGGATGAGAGCCCACACATGCACCAAGGTGCATGGAATGTTTATGGACACTCTGGGAGGTTTCACACAGTGGGGGGTCCCTATTTGGGAAGCCCTATGGGAAGGCCAGTGGCCGGCCCAGTGGGTTTTGTTTTGCTTTAACAAGCTGTGTTTCTAGGTTGGGTAGGAGTTTTATCAACATCAATGGTTTTTTGTGAGGTTATTAAAAGCAACATCAACACTTAAGAACATTTTCCAAGAGGATAAGGAACAACATCAATATAGGCCACAAAAGATAAGTACCGTTTTGTTTTTAATATGTTGCTGAATCACTTTAAGTAAATGGTATCCTCACCCAAAAGCTGTGAGGTCACCATTAAGTACAATCTTCATGTGCTAATGAGAAATGTATCTCTTGATCTTTGCTCATTCAATGGAGCCAGTGGCGGAGTGGGGCCAAAAATCAGCCTGGGATTTGACCAGCACCTGGCCTGCCCATGACCAGCTAATGGAATCTCTGATGCTTCCTGACCAGTCAACTAGTGTGCTCCACAGCTGAGGCTATATCATTTGGGTGAGGACATGGGCTGGGGTTGCTTGGGTGAGGGGGCAGAGTGGGGAAGTGGATGGGGGGCTGGGAGGAAGGCAGGAATTGGATGGGAGTGTTAGTAAAGGTAGCAGCCCAGACTGTCCCAAAGCAGGGCAACCCACTGGGTACATTTGATCAGACCGTGAAATTTCATAACGCATGTGTCACAGTGTCAGTGCTAACAAACATGAGGTTTTAACACAAGAGGCAAAAAATGTATATATATATATATATATGTATAGACATACAGCATATGACCTATTCTGTCACACCCCCGCTAAGGACTTGCCTATTGTGAATCTTGGACAATTAGGGCACAAACAAACCAAAAACCAAATAAACTGGGCATCTGTGAAAGACATCACAGCAGCCAGAATATGTCTATATGCTAATTATGAAATCACAGGATGTTGCATATGTCAGTTTTCCAAGTGAGAGAGTGCAGCAGGGGGGAGCCAATTGATTGGAGAGGCAGGGGAAGGGAAAGAGCGCTTGTCACTCTGAAGAGGAAAATCAATGTCAATAAATGAGGGATCAGTCACTTTTCCAGCATATTTGCTCAGCAAATGCCATAAGCCATCTGCATTATTTATTTTCACATTTGTTTGCTTGTTTGAATATATTTGACTCATATGCAAAAGGTGACGTCTTCAACCAATAACTGGCAAGATGACAGTGTTACATACCGTAGATTGGTATAGAAACACATTTGCCTATGCACATCAAATAGTACAACAAATGTTTCCAGGGCAGCAAAATATACACATAAGCCACGAGGAAGCAAATGGATCCTTCAATTATTTTTTCACTTTATAATAGAAAAAAAAAAATATGGGCAATAATAAATCAAGAAGTAGAGATGAATGAATCGTCCTTTTTTTTAAACTGATTTGTCGAAATAAAAAATTAAATTCAGATTCTCCAAGAAAGTTATGCGAATTGGTCAAAAATTATTATTTTTTTTTTAATCCAGGCTTTTATAGTTCTAATAAAATGACTAACTGTTTTTAGAGTTCAGGTTTGAAAAGCTCAACTGGTTGCCACGTACCCCTTTACCCCCAACTTTGTTTTAGTTGAAAATGTTCAATAGATTGAGACAGGTAAGCCCCCCACCTTAAAAAAGCACAGTACTGTATCATGCTGCCCTAGGTCAATTGTACAGGCCCTAAAAGTCTAATGGGTCAGGCTGCAGGAATCAATTTTAGGAACTTGCCAAGCCTTTAATTTAAAAAGAGGTAGCTGGTGGCACAGGGCACAGTAACAGTACAGATTGACATCAGAGCCATATTTAAGATTCATGGTGCCCTAGGTACTTTTTGGTTAGGCGCCCCCCCCCCCCCCCGCCGCCCATATGCTATGATGAATTTGCCAGACCCCCCCCCCCCCCCCATACACACACATGATTAATATATTTTTGTGGAAGATGTGGATATTGCTAATTAAAGGGGGCTTCATTGTTACCTGTAATTAAATGTATGGTCTTACCAAATTATATGTCACTTACCATGCATAGATGTCATTCTTTGCATTGAAGGTGACATAAGGGGCCATATTTGGCATGAAAAATGTGCACCACTTGTCAACGGCAGAAAACAAAATGCTATTGTGCTGAACAGGCGACTGTAAATGGGAATCTGGAAGGTAGGGGACCTCGGGCAGCAAGACAGGGGCAGAAAGGATGAATGTCAGGTAGCAAGAAGAGGGCATTGGGCACCAATAAGGGGAAGAAAAGAGGAATAGCAGGCAAATAAAATATGTCACGAGGGCCCAGTGTGCTGTATAAAGGCGGTAGGAGGAATAGCAGGCAGCAAGAAAAGGGCAGCATGGTTAACTAGATAAGGGCACAGTGCAAAAGGTGCCAGAAAGGAGGACTAGCAGGCAGCAAGAAGACAGAAGAATGGGCAGCACAAATGGGCAACAAGAAGGGGGGGGGGGGGCAATGGGCAACAAGAAAGGGGCAAAAAGAAGGAATAGCACAGAGCAAGAAGATGACATAATGGACAGCAAGAAGGGTGAACCATGGGCAACAAGGGGCAGAAAGGAGTAAAACGGAACAAGAAGAGGGCGCAATGGGCAGCAAGAATGGGAGAAGAAAGGGGAAATGACAGGTAGCAGGAAAGGGACACAGTGGGCAGCAGGAAAGGGTTAGAAAGAAGGAATTACAGAAAATGAGCGCAGTGGCCATTAGGAACTGGCAGAGTTGAAGGAAAATACGCAGCAGGAAGGGGCAGAAATTCTGCCCCTTAATTCGGTAATTAGTAGCGAGTTGCTGAGCGCAAAACGCAATGATGTTCTGTGGGAATTAAAGGGATTTACTTATTTTTATTAAACAGGACGGTCTCTTTAAAAACTCTGGAGCCAGTGGTCTCCCTCCTTATGGAGGATCCCGAGTTAGGATGCCCCTCTGTCTGTATCCCCAGGAATAATCTCACACCACTTACCCGTTTTACATTTAGTCTGGGCACGGACCCACACCAGTCATTTCTAAATGGTTGCGCAAGTGTGTGGTGAAATGGGGGGTGCCAGCAATGGTTCATGCGCCATTCAGCTTTTCTTTCAGCTCTGAGCTGCTGGCAAAAAAGATAAATTGAATGCAAACCACTGATTGGCTGAGAGGCATGTGACATAGGATCACAGGAAATGTGAGATTACATAGGTGGGGGGTTTCACACAAAGGGGAATCCCAAATCGGTCTAAACCTCACCCACAAGGACCTAACCTGTACTCTATCATCATCAATTAATTCCACAATAAGGTTTTGCAACAAGTTTCTCAGCCCAGGTGACTATGTGCCTCTGGGGAATGCCGTTTTAGAATGACATACTGTGGGACCCCCCTCCGCTGCAGGCCCACAACCACTTACCTTTCCTGTGACCCCCCATGTTGCAGCCATCTCCAGCATCCCTATAGAGGCACACTCCAGCATCATTCAGACTCCAGGGAGACCGGGGATGCGGCTGCACCTCCTTTGTTCTGCCAGGCTCACTCCAAAACAATGCTTTACACCATGAATTATCATATATGGCATAGACTGCTGATTGGAGAATAGCCTGCTCATGCACCATGGGAACAAAGGAAAGGTGAGTTGTGTAGGAGATCTGGGAGGTTTAACACGGCGTGGAATCCCAAATCGGGATGCCCCAGGAAAACAAACCTATTAACAAGATAGAAAAAATCCTTTTGCCCATCAGGGCATCCCAAATCAAGATGTAAAAGCCTCTAGATTGCTGTAATCACTTACCTCGCCAGTGAACCTATTGCGCATGTGCCTTTGGGCGCCCAGTGGCATCCTTCCAGTTGCTGTGTGCTCTGCCACCAGGCCTATCTGAATCTAACTGCTCATTAATATGAACAACTAGGAAACCTGAACGTAAGAGACACGCCGCACATGTGCAGTGGGATCGCCTGTGAGGTAAAAATACTGGAGATCCAAGGAGGATTCCCCACATTCCAAAAGGGTAACCTGCTAGGCCCCCCACCAATCCATGTGTCCCCTCCCCCATACACATATGCACACCAATTCATCCCCCCTCCCTATTATATAAAGATCCCGAACTGGAATGCCCCACTTTGTGAAACCCTCCAGAAAACTCAGAAAAACTCTTGACCAATCAGAGCCGTTTGCCCTGCATATGTAATGCTTGCCAAACAGCTCTGTTCACATGCACGGCTTTGGCAAGCGCCCGCATACCCAGCAGTGCGGATGCTTCCGCCCCCAGCCTAGGGTGACAGGAGGCAGGTGAGTACTGTGGTGCCCAGAGGGAGGGGGTTGCACAAAGTGGGGCATCCTGATATGGAACGCCCCCGGGTAAGACCATTGGCCAGCCCTGGAATCTAAAGGACTCCAGGGCTGGCCAATGGCCTTACCCAGGGGAGTTCCATATCAGGATGCCCCACTTTGTGCAACCCTCTCCCCTCAGGGGTGCCGCAGTGGATTTTGTTCCCTTTTAATAAAATAAAAATATATAATCTTCCATGTCCCCCACCCCCCACATTCATGCATATACACATAAACCTATTACTCCTTGAAACATAAAAAACCCACTACCGCCCACTTCCTCCTTACCTCAAGAGATCGAGCAGCCCGGGCAGCAAACTCATGTGTCTTCTGTGCTGGGATTAAGTGGGCGGAGCTGGGCGGGCAAGCGACGCTCACATCTACCTCGCAGCTGCACAGTGGGCGGATGGGGAGATGAGGGGAGGTGAGGTGAGGTGAAGGGAGGGGGGATACCATGAGCGCACTAATGCACGCGAGTGCGCGATTCCATGGATGCTTGTGCGCGCCCGAGTGCGCTATTGTGCTGGTGTGCACGGGGGCACGAGTTCGCAATCGCGCTGGTGCAAGCGGGGCGCAAGTGCGCGATCGTGTGCACAAATTGACAGGCGGCGACCTCCACTGACTACCAATGCTTACAAAAGAAAAAAAAAGTTACTGCAACCGCCGTCAGGACGCTCCAACGCCCTAGGCACGTGCCTAGGTTTGCCTTAGGGCCCTTAAAAGCAGCTGAGTGATCCATATGGGCCATCTCCACCTCCTGGCAGTGAAGATAAATTATTTAACGTACTTTCGACAAATATTTCCATCGCCCTTCTATCTCTGCGGTGCAGCATTTCCAACACATATAACGTACAGCATTTCTCAAACATTTTATTTTCACCACTTTCTTTTTCACAGCCCTTGGGAACAAACCTGTCTCTTTCTAGGCTGGATCAAAAGGCTAATTGCGGTATTTAACACCGTGCTACACGCGATAAGGAACAGTTGGGCACCATAGATTGTGAACATTATTCTGCAGTCCCTATGTCACTTTTTAATAAAGCCCTCAGATCTCTTTATACACAGCATCAGAAAGACCTTCTCTCGCTCTCCGAGAAAGTCTGTCTGGCCTGAAATAAGTAATTGTCATTTGGTCACTGTTTGACCAAGATCAATGTTGGCCACTCAGAAATCTTAGCAATCTGGAAAGGAATATAAAGTTTTCTTTTTTTTTAGCTATTTCCTCTCAGATCTTTTTAGTCATTGCTTCTTTGATTTATTTCAGTATTATGTTCGATTGGGAAGAAACTATAAATGGAGCTCAAAAGAGATGTAGCCTACAAAAACAGTTAGCTCTTTATATCTATAAGGGTTTATAGATATTTAAAACTAAGAAGACCATTTGTAGAAAACTGGTCCAAAAACAGTTATTTGTATAACAGACAATGAATGAAAGGAGCTTCCTGCTAACCCCTCTGGGTTTCTACCTGATGCCTTCATGACACAGTGCAGTACGGGGCTATTGTATGAAGAAATTCAAGGATGGATAAAAAAGCTTACACAGAGAAGAGATCTGAGGGCTTTTGGAGGGATCAGTCACTTTTCATATCTTCGTGTTGGAAAAAACGAATTCAATAAGGGCAGGCATTCGGTGTAAGAACTTCAATCAATCCTATGGCCAGGAATAACCGGTAGAAAACAGAGAGAAAATGAGAGAGTAGGGCTAATAAAACTCCTTGAGACACTTTTCAATTCCTACAAGCCTGTCCCATTTTTTTTCAATGATGACTTAAAGCAGACCAACAGTCAAAAATGAATTAAAGCAGATCAACACAAAAACAGTGCTCTTACGCAGCCCTCCCCGGGGCAATTTAGATTGCTGCACATGAAAAATAATTACATTTTTTTAACGCCTACTGGAATAAATTTTAAAAACAAGATGGGAGCTCATGTGCTTGCGGAACACCTCCAAGCAGGAAGTCGTGCAGGGCTTCCTGTTACTGTGCATTTCAGTTATGTCAGTTGGGAGATGAAGCTCCAAAATGGCAGCTACCTCCCCTTTCCAACCGTGCAAGGCTGTTGGTCCGGTTTAAGCCTAAATGGGGGAAGAGATATGGTGTCAGGTCCGCAGACGTTTTCCATCAGCTCATGTATAGAAATACATCACAGACGTGTGTATGTTGTTGGTCTTCCACCATGGTCACCCCTCCTACCTTGCCTGAGATCCAGCTCAAAATATTTCCTCTAAAATATATAATACTTCACTTCAACACACTTAAATACCCATATTAAGCATTTAAAACACATTTGAGCAAATCATGCTGTAGGAAACACCTACAAACTCTAAGCAGGCCTAAAGTGAATTTAGCCACACCTTTCAAGATGATTAGGGGGTGGGAGTGGGGATTGTTGAAGATTTTAAGATGTGGCAGATTCATTTGCACATAAACATTGTGGGAGAACAAACTGGTTACTGGTTACAGCAGGAAAACCAATTACAGATACAAGGGAAATCACACACAGATCAGAGGAACTGCACAGTGGTATGCAGTAAGACACAGTACCGTCTACTATGCAGTAATGTAGTACCACCAGCATAACCCAGAACATAATCTGCAGCTGCTTTATACTCTGTCATGGCATACATTTGCCATTGAGGCTTCTACGGTGTGTGTCCCCCACCCCAGGGCCATTCAAATTGGTATGCTCATTTGCATTCTATTTGGCATTAGAATTTAGCCTCTCCTGCTCCTGTGCCTGACATGAGTGCTGGTGGCCATTGGGGTTTACCGAGCACATGCATTGCCAAGCACAGCTTGTGCACGACTACCTGGTTAACCTTATGGGTTATCGATGGCCATGTGCACGAGCAACTGAACTTGAATAAAGCATGTGCTCTATTCACATGCAGAGGAGGCATGAAGCCAATTCTTGGTGCACTTCCTCTGCCTTGGAGCTTTGGCAAATAGAAGTGACAACACTGGCTTGGAGAAACGTGGTGGCATTTATAGTGCAGCAAAACCTATGGATGAAATCCCTGGCACTATAACAAGATAAAAGTTGTTTCTGTATTTATTTGTATGTTTAGCATTGGAAGGCGTTTAGATGGGTTGAGTATTGGAAATATGGTTACAATTTAGGATTGATGAGCTATAAATATGGGACCCATATAGCTGAAGTGGTCAGGCAATCAGTATGTGTATTGCTAGCATTGTTATATATAAATGTGGTAATGGGGTAGTGGAAGGACATGTGTAGCTTGATGAATCTTCTATGCGACTCCTAATGAGACATTTAAATTTCTGAACCCATTCATTGTGTCCCATGATCAGTTTCCAAATTGCTTAAGTGGCTTGTGCTCCTCAAAGGGTTGAGCACCCCTGTATTAGGTTATGGGGGTTTTGGTGACTTGCCCAGGCCCTCCCCCAATACTAGCCATGCAGACCAATAACTAGGGACTGCAGTTCTGCCCAGTTTTAGGTTTACTGTTACAGAACGCGTGGCAGTGCATCCCAAATTAGGATGCCTCGGAGCTGTAAGGCTGAGCTGGACTTTAAGCTGTAGGACAGTGTAAGGTCGTGTTAGAGGCTCAAACATCACACCACTGAAAAAAAAATCATATGTAAAAGCAATAAAAAAATCTGTGGCAAATATGTAATGGGGGGGGGGGGAGATGTGGCCTTACAGACTCGTACTATTTGCACCCTAGTTTTGCTCCAGTGCCCCCCTGTACTTATTATTATAGCAGGATGATTGCTGCACAAGGCTGGATACAACATTGGCATCACGCTCTGATTAATTCGGCACCATGACCCTGGCAGCTGACACACATAACAATATTTCATAGCGGGACAATCATATTTACCATATAATGCAAGGCCAGCACAGTCAAGGTTACAGGCACACTCGGCAAGAGCTATTTAATCATAAGCCTTGAAGAAAAGGGCAAGGGTCTTGTGATTTAATAACTCTGCAGAAAAGACTAATCTACTAATACAGATTAAATAGACTTTCCTACAGACTATCAGATGCAACTGATCGCTTCTGCTGATCAGCGGATACAAAGCAGTAAATTACAAAGCAAGCCGATGGCCGCATCTGCAATGGGGGTGCATAATATATTGAATGCCTAATGTATTATGATGCAGGTGGCATGCATCACCAGCAGAGGGCAGCAGTGGGGCATAGGACACATTCATTTTAATACAGTACTTACTTCAGTGCTGCAGATGAACACAAGAGATAAATATATCATAAGAGTCTTGTATTTCCCTAGAGAAAATCCTTTTATACAATTAATGCTTTTGCTGAATATGATATGTTGAAAAAATGACTTTTTAAAATTTCCATGAATTATGTATAGGATAGGTCCTGCAAAGGTTCTGATTTACAGATTACAGATGTCTGAACATGTCTCTGTAAAGCAACTAAAGCAACCAGGATCACATGCGGATACCACCAAACATCTGCAGAACATTGTTCTAATTAAAATCAAGAAATCAGAGGTCCACTTCATTCAAAAACAGAATAATATCATTTTAGGGTAGAAGAAGGATCCCCCTTAGGGCTCTGTGCTTGCACTGCGTTGGAGTAATATATTGCAATGAAACTGAAATTGTGCCTGGGATAAAACTTGTACCTCGTGTATCAGGCTGTCACCAAAATCATGTTTCCTTAATACAGGTCCAAAATGAGCCCTTCACTGGCACAAGACCAGACCTGGTCAGCTCAGTAGAAATGCCACAAGCTCTGTTAGGCAAAATGCGGTGAGGTTAGAAGGCAGTGTGTATTATGACCGAACAGGGCCAGATTAAGTCTGGCGGAGGCTCCTGGGCACAAAATCTGTTGGAGGCCCCAAATACAGTATTTTCCTTAAAATAATAGTCCAGCCAAGTACCTGGTGGTTGTCTGGCACCCACCCACTTGGAATGTTAGATTGAGTCCCTTGTGTCACCCTTGTGTGGGTGCGTGCTGCTCGGGAACTCCTGCTTTGCCATTTTGGGCAGAGGGGGGTGTAATTGCCCAGCTGGTCCAGCAGAAAACAGTTCCCTGCATTGAGCTGCCAGTGGCTGTGCTTGGTGGCTTATATGCAGTCAGCGGCCACTGACAGCTCTGCATGGACAATGTAACGTTGCAGACAGCAGCTTTGCTGCTCTAGACTCTCCGTCCTGCCCTGTGGTGGCTTTGGCTGCAGGTTTGCAAAAACAAAAAAAGACTTACCCAGGCGCCCCGTGGCCCGTGCCCCCACTGCCGCTGATAGCTTCATTGCCAGTCCCGCAGACCATCAGGCCAAAGAAAGAAAAGCCTCCTGGACCAGAACATAACCCAAAGGTTGGTGGAGGCCCTGTGACACGCTCCCCTTGCGTCCCCCTCATAATCTGGCCCTGTGTACGAGAGACACAGACCAGTCAGAGTTTGCGATCAAGAACAGAACAGCCCAAGATTCATTTGTATATTCAATCACTTTAAGAGCACACCAAGCAAAATGTTGCAATGAACAGGGGCATATACTGGTCACAGTAAGAATGAGCAGCTACAATAGCAAATGACCTTATTGCAGTGGGTGATATGCAGTGATGCAGGGTGACCACAGGGAGGCTTGAGGCAGCCTGCAAGTTCCTGGTTCTTTGAGCTTGCTCCATGGCCTGCCCCGGACAGAAACAGCTGGTCACTCCCTTCTCTTCTCTGGAGGGCATTAAATAGACTTTAAAAGTACTGGCTGTACTTTGGCTGGCTTAAGCTTTTAACCTGAAAGCTAGCCCTCAGCAGTTGTTGATCTTCGGGCAAGACTATTGTTACAGATATCAGAGATGGAATATTATATTTTCCTTTGGACCCAGGCTACAGTCGGTTTATTAGCACTGGGCTATTCCACACTCCCAGTGTCTAGGGGGTGGAAGAGCACGTGACCTATTCTGGCGGGTATAGAACAGTGACAATGAACCTGGGGATACCACGGTTATGACTTTGTTAGGTTAGAAACCTGGACAGTGATGCATATGGAACAATAATATACCATAACACAGCTGTGCAAATAGCATTCCTCTCATTACCATGGTTCATTATTCAAATCAAAGTGAACACTGACCTTGGGGCCTAATGGGGCAATGGTCACATAAGACCAGTCCTCTCCCAAAAAGTCCCTTGCCATTTTGCTAAGTGTGAACACTTATCTCTGCTAATCTTTTGCCCCACATTGTATGCTTAGCTTCATCTGAGCTCTTCCTGGACTTCTTTAATAACATTGCCGCACAGAGGACTGACTGACTACCTGTAATCACAGTGCATAGACTTTAGGGAGGGAAAGGGCACTTTTGTCCACTTTAATGCAGACCTTCAGATAAGACAGTGGCAGAGGGCCAAATACCCCCCACGCCTCTCAGCCAGAACACTAGTATGAGAAGCTGGCTGGGCGGGCGGGCGGGCTTGGCCTCTGCATGGAGCGCTCTCATTGGGATCAATGGGTGCCGTGTACATAGAATTTCCTTGTGTACAAAGGTGCCCATTGACCTCTGTGACAGACGCTCTGCCTTTTGGATGTCATCACTATTCAATTGCCCACCGGGTCATTCCCTGGCCTTTTCTTAATTAGGTTCCAGACAATGTCATTGTATTTTGATACTGTTACAGGCAATGTCATTGTAGTTTGGATTGTATTACAGGCTGCCATGGTGTTGATTGATTACGTCACAGACAATGGCATTGTCCTGATTGATTGTATTACAGCCTGCTATTGTTCTACTGATTGTGTTACCGGCAGAGTTAAGGGATTGTGTGCCCTGCTGCTATTGGTCAGTGTGGTTGTCATTGCATGGAGACTTGTGTATATAAGGCCTAGAGTGGCACTAATAAAAAGAGTTCATCTTCACCCTCAATACTGAGTTCTGTCTCTTATTGGGGGAAACGCTATATTACAATTCACTAGCCCTTGTAAGGGCTGTTCCTGTTTCCTCACGGACGACTCTGGAATTCCAGCAGCACCTCTTACGATTGGGAAAAGGACGTCTCGGGCGGTGAAGCCCTCCGGCGATAAGGGTTATCGCTACAATCTCCATAAGAGATCAGCAGCCACGCCAACCCACAGGGCCAGCTGCTTGTGTCTTGGTAACTCATTTAAGGAAATCTTTATAAGCTCTCTATCTGCTATATAAATAGGTTTCTCTTTGTGATGGATCATCATTTCACCATATTACTGCACCAATTTTGCTGTTCAAAAAATAGCTCCTTGTGGGGTAGGAGGAACGTTTCCTGCCCAAATGATATGTGAGCCCAACACTGCCGTCAGGATACGCGCACAGCTCACATGAGTGAGAAATAAAGCACCAAAATGAATGGCAAATTAGTGGCGCCTTAGGGCATGCTCTGATCCAGTAGGTGCCGCTTGTGATACTGAGAAATGAAATAAAGAATTCTTCCGTTGCTCAGAGGTCTCGGAGCACACCAGGGTCTATTACAATGCAGTGAGATAATTTCCATGCGGGTACAGCTGCTCCCAGATTGTCATTGTAAAAAGAAATAAATAAATGAAGCCGCATCCGAACAGATCTGCTTTTATTGCTCTTACTGAGAGAGGATAATTACAAAATGTTCCACGAGAGTGTCTGAAAGCTGAGCGCAGAGTACTTTAAATGCAATCGGAGTCTTTGCGTGTAAATAATTTACACGCTGTACTGGCTACCTATACGCAATATGTTTTTTTAATGTTTAATTTCTTCTAAAAAGAAGCAAACAGTAAATGGCAAGAGGCAGCTCCAGCAAACCTAAACTATGTCGGGGGCCCTGACCACTCCAGATATACCGTGTGCCAGTCAGAGAAATGGGCGTCCTCCCAAATGGCTTCTAATCTTGGATTTTCTGGGTTTTTTTAATGTTTGTTTTTGTTATTGGACCTTCTGTAATTTGTGATAAATAAATGAGAGCAGAAAAGGAATGACTAATAATATTACATTATGAAAAATAAGGTACTTGAGTCTGTAGGAATGTTCTCATTCTAGTATTTAATGAGACATTACTGTCATAAAAGGGCCTTTTTTATTTAGGCAGAATATTCTTACTGTCAGATATAGATAAAAACACCTAAATAGGACCAGCAGTATTATCTAACATAATCGGAACAAAACCCAGCAGTGGCTGGCCTGGAATCTAAAATATACCAGGGCTGGCTTTTCCCTGGGGCATCCGGAATCAGAATGCCCTGCTGTGTAAAACCCTCCAGGTCGCCCTTAAAAGCTCACCCAGCTTCAGTGGCGCATGTGCGAGCTCTCGTCCAATGAGAGCCACCCGCTATAGCTATGTAATTAGGCGGACGGCTCTCTTTGTTTACAATGTAGAGCACGTCCTGCCGCATCCCTGGCGTCTTGATCGTGTTCCCACCCCAGCCATTCAGATAGTAAATGATAGCCGTCTGCCGAGTGATGTAGTCAGAGCAGGCGGCTCTAATTGGGCGAGAACCAGCGTTCAGAGCCTGACAGTTGAGTTTTTTTCTGGCTTCCTTAAGCACCAAAGCGGTATGCCCCAGGGGCACAAAACAATCCCGAGTCAAATTCTATAAAAACACTGCTGCACATGGAGCAGTAATTTAATAGTAATAGAGTAATAGAGCTGTGGTGATCATTGGAGGGCATCGCTGCTTTTGGGGTAGTTTGGGGTTTATATCAGAAGATTGTAAATAGCATTCCTCTCATTACCATGGTTCATTATTCAAAGTGAACACTGACCTCAGGCCCTAATTGGGCAAGGGTCACGTAACACCAGTCCTCCCCAAGAGTCCCTTACCATTTTGCTTAGGGTGTGTTGTTGTGAACACTGATCTCTGGTTATCTTTTGCTCAACATAATATGCTTACCTTCACCTGAGCTCTTCATGGACTGCCCTGATGCCTTAACGTGACTATTCTCCTGGAATAACCCTTTACATTGACTTCCTGTATTCACACTTAAAGGAAACAAATTGAAAATAAATAAAAATCTACATAAATATGCTTGATAGAAAAAAGAGGGGCTCTACCCTGCACAAAAATTAGACTAGCATGTTTCTTTTCTTTCAATTGAAGGAAGAAGAATCAGGGGTGACAGGTCACTTAGCGCTGGAGCAGCATATATACATTGATATAGGTGAGACATGCAGTGGAAGCAGCCGGGAACTGAACAAAGCTGGTAATTGGTCAGGTCATTAGTGGCCAGTACAGATGGTGAGGTTTGTTGCTTAAAGTCATCATTCTACACTGCATGGATCTGGCTGAGGATCCAAGGTATTAAAAGTGGACCCAACATTGAATAAGATCAAAAGTCAGGCCAGGATTTGAACGTCAGCCATCCCATAACATCCCAATTGAGGCCTACCTTTTTTTTGCTTTCAAAGTGTTGAATGAAGGTGCGCATTGCTAGGACAGGTCATGAATAGAGGTGGAAGTGGAACGAAACACAGGATTTTGGTTATCCCAGTTATTGTTGGATGCCCCGCTGCATAAACCCCTCAGAACGCCCTGTAAAACTCACCCCTTCACGGTCATACAACGCATGCGTCCAATCAGAGCCATTTGCCCTGCATAAGTAATGCTCGGCAAAAAGCTCAGTTTACATGCAGAGCTTGGCAATAGTGAGCACAGGCAGCTGTATCCCCAGCAGCCTGTGTGCTCCCATCCCCAGCCTTTCTGAATGGCTGGGGGCTATAATGCGTTTACAGCTTCAAGTTGCGAGTATGCAGCCGTCGGATAGTTACATCGTCGAGGAAGCCGAAAAGCTAGTGAATTTTGCTGTGTCTTCAGGGGGCTTCACACAGTGGGGAAGGCCAGAGATTCTAGGGCCGGCCACAGTGGGTTTTGTTCCACCTTGAATAGATTTTACTGAAGCTTTAGTATTGGAGAGGCAGATAATGTGGCAGGGCTGGGTAGGCCCCTCCCAAGAGATGATGCTGAGTCTATAGCATTGCAGGTGCAAAAGACGGGCGGGAGTATTAGCTGGGGGGAAAAGTGGATGCAGGTATGTGGGAAGGAGGCTCAGGAGGTAAGGAATCGAGTCGGTTTTAAAAGAAGCAGCACATGGAAAAGAGATCTTGAATTTTGGCACAGGCTCTATGTTGAGGGCTAAATCCAGCCCAGCTGCCCCACAGCAACGGCCCACCAGACACTCTCCCAGCTTGTCTTATGTCTAGTCCACCTATAAGGGTATCTGGGGTAAAATGGCCATTGGGCACAGAGGATTACTGGAAACAAAAAAGGGTGCACAGATGTTTAATAAGGGAATGTAGAGTTCAGGAAAGATGCCAAAGATAAAAAAATAAAAACAACTGATGCTAAGAAAGCATTATGTACTTTCTGTTACTAATTTTAGTGGCTAAGAACAGATTTAATGTACATGGTTTGTTTATTTGGAGGATGGCAGCAGATTCTTTTGCTCCTCATTAATATGCGCTGTGATATTGATTTACTTGGAGCTGAAAATTGCAGGAAAACAGATCTCAGAACAAAATAATCCGAAATGAAAAAAAAAATCAACGATATTCCCCGGGTTGCCAGGTATACAACAAATGATAGCTTGCTGAGAAGCGGTACCAAACATGCACTGGGAACAAATGCCACCACGCAGGAGTCCTCCCATCCAGATCTAATAGGATCTAATTAGCGAGTGCAAATCACCACTTGCATATCGATCCTAGGAAAAGGCGCTTTATAACGAGAAATGCAAATTGATGTTTTTCCCCAGAAGAAATGAATGTATTGACCTTTCAGTGTTTACCCATCCAGAGTCTCATTGCTGTACTCCGACGCAGTACCCATCTTTCATGTGACCAGAAGCCATGTGGCATTACAGGGTCTTCTTCAGCAGCAGTCGAGGGGTGGCTGAAGAGTATTGGTGTCTAGCCGAACAGTTAATATATATATGGGGTGTCCTGTGTGGCGCTGAAGGAGTATGGGTGCTGTCAGATACTTCAGGAGCACAAACACAATACTAGACAGATCTCTTCAGAGACTCAAACAAGTTCAAATGACTTTATTAAACCAACTTCACATCAAGCTGTTTTAACAACATGGATTCTCTAGCATGTTGTTCCAATACCATAGTCATAGTATGTTATGCATCTTGCAGTGCCAGACCTTGGTTCTCCTTTAGTAGCTCCATCTGACATAACTTAATTAAGTTCCTGGGCCTTTCATCTCCCTCCACTGGTGATGAACCACCGTCCAGTCAGCAAAAGAGAACATTGCAAGTACCCTGCTACTGCTATCATTACAATGGTGGCCCTGGCACCTCTTTCACGCCACTTAGCCTGTGCACCCGGGGGTCGCCGATGCCGCCCTCAGCTCTCCTCAAAATGCCACACCACCACATTTTACCTTATGACAGGTGCGGCACTGGTTGTGGTTGCCTTATTCTGCCCTTGTGTCCCCTCTGCTCTTGGCAGCTCCCTCCTGCACTGGTTTTCTGCTGGTTTCAATGCCACAACAGTTAATTATATAGTTCTGAGTGGTCCCTCACATATTACCTCCGATTCCTTACAGCCAAAGCGCCAAGTTAGATCTTCACACACCCTCTTCCATTGTAGTGAATGAAGGGGGGTGCGCCAGCTCACCATGCCGATGGCAGGGGGCATCCCGCCGTTGGAGAGACAGGAATAGATGCTTCCTTTTATTCCATGCAGCCCATCACTCCTAGTCCGGGGCTGTAGCTCTTCCCTAAAGGCTGCTTCAGGGAAGAGCTGCAGCCCCGGACTAGGAGCATTGGAAAGCGTGAGAAAAGGGTATAGAGTATAGTGTTTTTTTATTTTGTGACTGATAACTCTAATAATCTAACACTGCAATGAGTGACTCCCATAGGTTAAATGCAGGTACCTGTGAGTCCCATATGGGGATGTATCTATCCTCCTAATGATACTGCTAAACTAGGCTTTCCTTGTTAAACAGAATGGGCGTTGCTCTGCTTTAAAGTGGACCAACACCCAGGATTTTGACTATCCCGGGTTTTGGTCCACATCCCCAGAGCACCCTGATTGGGGGTGTCCCGCTATGTGAAACCCTCCAGATCGCTAGTTACAACTCACCTCACCCCGCTCCTACGGCGCATGCGTGGCCGCTCGTCCAATCAGCGCGCTCGAAACCGCTGAGCTATGGGCGTCAAAGCGGTGTCAAAGCTCAGCGGCTCCGAGCATGCTGGCGGGCGCATCTCGCGCTTCCCTCTAACAGGGAGCGCTCGTGCCGGCCATTAATAATTGCTGGCGCGGGCACGCGGTCTGCTAGAGAGAAGCGCGAGATGCGCCCGCGCAAGCTAAGGCCAATATGTTTTTGCCAAGCAAGGACAGGAAGGAGAATAAACAGAAAAGATAAAGAGAGTATTGCCTATTTCATCCACTAACCTTAGACTCCACTGGATTTATAAACCCCTATCCACCAGTTAATAGCTGTGACCTTGAGTGGTGGACAGAATCCCAACCCCAACACGTTTGGACGAGCCTATAGTAGAAGTAGAAGTAGAAAAAGAGAGGACCAGAGCAATGGGATGCCTATATCAGGATCAAACAAGCCAGCATTAGAGGAGGTAGGGTGGAATGCCCTTCAATTGAGATGGTCTTTAAGAATGTGGTTGTCAATCAGGTCGCTGCTCCAATGGGTTCAGCAGTTGCCAGGCAGAGCGTCCAGGAGTCGAGGCATGTCTCCTTGCCTCCCCTCACACAGGAATTGGCAGCAGGTCTGCTAAGCAACCCAGTGCGATATCCAGGAGCCGCGGCAGGCAAGACAGGAACAGGGTGCCTTCCTTCATCTGAGGACAAATATGCACCTTCCAGTCCCTAGGGGCATATATCTAAAACTTTACAATGTTGGGCATTGGTTTCCAAGGCTTGCTCTTCACATGGGCTGTCTCCTTGATAAAGGGGCCATGCGAGACCCCGAAACTTGACACTGGAGCTGTTCTGTATGCTGCAATATGCTGAACACATGTATACTTTGCATTGAGCTGGAGTGTTGGCTCTTTTAGGACTTTTGTACCATATGACGCAGGGCCCTTGCACCCACAACTATGGGACTTTGCAATACAGTAAGTGTGGGACTGTTCATTGTAGCAAACAATATGGAAGATGACCTCTTAAAAATAGTTTGCTGTCCTGACAAATTATAACTGTATACATGGAAAAGAAGGTTAAGGGTAGTGAAAGCCCATTATTTAGGTTAGCATAACTAACTTACATACCACACTGTGTAAAAACCTGACCAAGAGGAAGTGTAATACTGATGCATCGATACATATTTCATTTGTCAGTCTTCTGTACACAAGCCATTATGGTCAAACGCTCTGACGCAGCTATATTTGAACACATCAGCAAATTGAAGACAAAGAATTGATGAAATAAAAGGTTGAGTTTCTATGATGCCCATTAATTGTGGTTTGTGTGGTTCTTCATTACAAAACATTCAACTGGGCTGGCTAAGTTGTCTGATCCTTTACAGGACTCGCTTATGCACAGACATCGCTGGCTATATATATAACCATTATCAAATCTTTGTCAAAACTTTGCTTTAATAAATAGTTTTAGGCTCCCTAGACAGGGACTATTAATAAAGCCGCCAGCAGAAGAGAGCAAAAAGTTGTGCCAGAAAAGGTAACATATACCTTTAACATATAACATATAAAGGTAACATTTGGCATATACTTTGGCTTTAATTATGGTTGTTTCCAGTCTGTGGTTACCCCCATATGTGTGCCTTTATTTACCTGAATCCTGTCTTCTATGAGTTCTGTTGTTGATGGGTCTGGGTCCTATAGTTTCAAAAAGCCTTGATCAAAGTGCAGGATAACCAAGTTCTTTGTGTTTAGGGGCATATGATTTAAAGTTTGATTTGCCCTCAAACTTTTAGCTACACAGTGAGAGGCTTGACTGCCATCTACTTGTATATGGATCCAACATTATTCAGGTGTATTTGTTTAGTACTTAATAAGTAGCTCATTGGCTCTCCTGGTTTAATTTAAAATCATCAGCTGCACCTAGCTGAAGGTTTATCTGCTATTACACCCGAGGCTAGGTGCATCACTGTATTGTATTTCCTCTCTTGTCTTCAGCCCAGCCATGTCCCAGGAGGCCTCATCAATCGAGAGACAGTGGGGTCCTTCTTGTGGATTTACCTGGGGCATACCACCTTTCATCAAGCCAGGAGGTAGAGAGACTTTATGTTCTTGTCTCTATTCCCAGGTCAGGCCAGCTTTCAACAAGATAGAAGGGAACAAGGCTCTACCTACTGGTGTCTTTTCCTGAAACTAACCAGCCTTCATTAAGCAAGGAGGGGGCGAGGCTCTACATTCTTTTTTCTGTGCCTGAGGCTAGCCAGCCTTCATAAATCCAGAGGGTGGCAAGGCTTTAACTTAGATATATCCCAGGTCGCTGTTCACAAATCCATCTTGGCCAAGTCTAGTGAGACTTTCGCTTTCCCTGAGGCTGCTGGGATCTGGTACTGCCACACCGAGGATACACAGCACATTTGGGGCTCTACTTTGTCTAGTTTATACATCCCTCCCTTGCATGCAGTAAGCTTATCATGTTTTGTGTATAATCCTGTTATGTGGCATTTATCTGCTTTAATGTCCAGTGTTTCGGTGCTCCTTATCTAGCCTATAGACTTATATACAATTATATATAATATATAATTATATTATATACAATACCCCACCCCAATAGATCTCAGTATGATCACTGGTCCTAAAACCCCCTGCCCTGAAAGTGAACCCTACCTTTGGGACTCTCTCTCACAGCCTCATAAGATGTTGACTTAAAGGTTCCAGAAAATGATTTAATACTTCTCATAGGTCATCTACTTCATGGAGCCATGTCAAAGATGCCTAATAATCTTGCCACAGGGCCATTAAAAAGCATTTTTCACAAACCACTATTGTTCTTGCTGACTGGATTCAGAAAGGTTGGTAATCATCACCAAGTAAAAGCAAATAACACCCCAGCATCCAGCAGTGTCCCAGGATAAACCCGCACCTTGCTGTGAATACAAATGGCTGCTACTATTTAGCCAGATACATTTATTAGCTCTGCAGTAAAGCAAAAGCCACGCAGTTTACCAGCCTTGGCCGCTCCATAAACCCATAAAGCCAATAAAAAAATCCCAGGAAAGCAGGTCAATAGTGCAATAAAGTGGCAGCACTTACCAATAATGTTATTTCTTTTATTAGAAACGACTGTATCCCTCTGAACAAAAATGTAATATATACAGATTGTTTTCATGAGCGGCTATGAAGAGTGAAATTGCTATCTTGATCCCGGGTAGGAGTAATACTTTTATAATAGGGGATAATGCTTACATGCCCTGTAGGGAATTATTACACTAGTTCCTTGTCAAGAATGGAGCAGCATTCAGATTTCAGGAGACATATATATATTCATGAGAGGTCTGTATATATTTTCTGCTACAGATAAACTGTAGGGGGTACAGTACATTCACTTTTACCTTCTTAAAATCAACCTTTTTATTGATGCAGGTATTGTTTCCCTTTCTTATTCCTCCACATGGTTTATTAACTTTCTATTATAATTTTCACATTTGCAATGAATCCTTACCCATGAGGGCATACACTTTGTGCCAAAGTCGCCAGCATAACCACCAAGTAAACAATCCCACAGCACATGTGCAGGCTTTCCTCCAATCAGCACTCTATGCTGTATATATTAATGGCATAGAGAGTGCGGAGCAGCTTGTATCCCCAGTTTTCCTCCAGCGTGGCCGCGCATTACCTGGGAATCCTGAGGATGAGGCTTGAGGTGCATGTAACATGGGATTACTTGCATAGTAAGTATACAGTGATCCCAGGTGGTTTCACACAGTAAGGCATTCCACATTGGAAATAGGGAATCCGCCAGCCCTGGAGTCTTTTAGACTTCAGGGCCAGCAAATACAGGTTTTGGTGCACTTTAATGTAGGCTGGCAGTTGACTAATCCACTTGTCCCTAGCATCATGCCTGATATCGGAGAAACTCCTCAATTTTTTCATTGCTTCCCCACCATCTACCAGTTTATCACCACACAGTAGGCCAGTAGTAAGGAAGCACAGAAGTGTGTTGGGGAGGGTTCTGTAGTCTGGCACAGGGCGCTTTCACCCTAAGACCAGCCCTGGCTATGGGAATGATGGGGGGCTCTGTCACAGTCTGCTAGGGGGATGATGGGGGGAGTCTGTCACACAGTCTACTATGGAGATGATGGTGGTTGTTCTATCACACAGTCTGTTATGGGGTGATGAGGGCTATGTCACACAGTCTGCTATGGGGTGATGGGGGAATTCTGTCACACATCCTGTTATAGGGTTATGCGGGGCTTCTTATTTATTTTAAAAAGGAAACATAATTAGTACTGCCCCTACCCCATTTTGCGCAGGGCAGACTCACTGGTGCTCCCTCTAATTTGTCGTCTGACACCTGTAAAAAATAGTATTTATTGTGTTGTGTTCTGTGATTATTTGGAATATGCCCCACAACTTGCTACCCCTATTCTACAGCCATTTTTGGGCCACCAAGTTCAGGTCCCCATTGATTTCAATAGGCTTTGGATCAAGTTTGTGTTTTTTAAGTCCCCCACGTTCGTAAATTTGATGCTAGCCAAGGCCTGTGGTAGTTCTTATCTAGTAGTGCTTTAAATGTTTATGGGCACGATGGGTGCCGTGATATTTCTGTCACCTTATTTTTAACTGCAAAAGGAATGGGACAATGACTGCAGAAAAAAATCATCATTTTCATATTAGACACTGAACACAGCTACAGAATCAGATAAATTACAGAGGTATAACTTAATATATCATAACCATGAAAATAATCCAAAGCCATTATAAACCATCTTTGTGTGCGGTCCTTGACAACCTCACACGGTAACATTCTATATATAGCTTTCATTGACACAATCATCCAACAAGCACCACATGATGTTAGATGTATTAGCACAGCATACAGATTCTGTATCCTGTTGTGACAACCTTGCTCAGGACCCCCACAATTGCCTTGAAACAATAATATTCTTTTGCACAACAGCAAGGGTTCTTACCTTTAGGGATAGGTGAACTCTGAATAAATGTTTGGGTCCAGGGACCTGAACCTGGTCCGCATTGGGGGGGGGGGTGCAGAGTGTGCAGCAGAAGCTTTTTGCTCCCCTCTACCTGTTCCTCTTTCTGTTAGTGCAGCAGTGGCGGTGGCAGTTGAAATTGGCCCCAGCCTGGGCTACAGAAAGATGGCCGCCGGCGCCCATGAGTGAGGACACTTCTAGTGCCAGCACTAGTAGTGTTCTCATTCATGGGAGCCAATGACTATCTTTTCGTAACCTTTGCTGGGGCAAGTTTCAAATGCTACCACCACTGCTCAACCATGCTGCCAGGAAGAGGATCGGGTAGAGGTGTGCTAGAGCAGCTTCCTGCTACTGCAACTTTAGGTGAAGCTGGTTGATGGGTTGCACAGCAGCTTCGCCGTGTTCAGGCCGAATGCCAAACTCGAACACAGACTTGTGGCTGAAGTCCATTTTCGGGTTTGGGAACCCAAACTTGCAAAGTTCGTTATGAACTCAAATTTTGCAGTTCGGGTTCATCTTTCTCTGTTTACCTTAATCTATAGTGGGAGAGCACTTTTTCTTTTTCAACTCATGTATTTGTCTGCATACAAAGTAGGTCATGCTCTTTCTCTGGTTCACCAATAGTACCAATGGTTCCAGGAATGAGCAGGAGCACACAAGTTTTGGGGGTGCTGCATATTGGGCACCACTAGTCTAATGTTATAAGCGTTTTTATATGACTAAAATGAGATCTGAACCAAATCGGTTCACCAACAGTGGAAATTCAATTTTAAGGGGTCCATTGCTGATGACTGCAGGCATATAGCCAGGCTTTTTCAAATTCCTGTCTGACAGACAGAACATACCATTATTTCAACTTTGGCTAAGCAATCAACTGAGTTTTATTAAAATATTCTCTTAGTGACCTTTGCTGTATTTTATTAAACTAACCATATGTATTAGAGTTGTTTGCTTATTCTTGGTTATGCTTCTGGATAGGGTCCTGATGATATGCCGGACATTATGAATATATAAGCACTAGGGCACCTGAGTGACTTAGTCATGTGGGTTGTTATTACTTTAAGATTCATAATCTAACCTGACAGCCTCTTCCATAAGGCAAGTTGTATCATGAGGCTGGAAGCAAAGGGCTTCACTATGGAATGGGTAAAGTGAGAAGCTAGACAACTGCCCCCCCCATGTTAACAATTAAACCAGTAATAATAATGTACGGATACATCTGCATCAAAGTCTGATGCCTTCCTTTTACATGTTTTTATATTTAGTCTTCGTGACATTCTGGCCCTTCTCTATCTTGGTGTGGTCCACCATTTCACAGGTGTCTGTAATCCCCTCCCTTCTTCTTCTTCATAAAGGTTGGTGTGTAGCCCTACATCCACTCTGGATTGTTATGTCACAAGTTCCTAGGTGCCCATATGCTCTCCTCAGCACCTCCAGCCCTGTCTCAGTATAGGTTCCAAGGCATTCCATGGGCTGTAAGCCTTCCAGTCTTTGTTTTGGGACCCGCTTGTTTGTTGCCTGTGACTCTGACTGCCTGTTTGCAGTCTGTTAGTTTATCTGCCTGTTTCCATGAGTCTCTGTCCTCCTGTTTCCAGCCTGTGCCTCCCTTACCTGTTTTCAACATGTTCCTGCGTTCCTCCTAGTCTAGTTAAAGTGGGCCAAAACCCACCCTGGTGTCTATGAGTCTCCAGGACAGGCTTACTGCCTCAGGGCATCCCGAAGTGGGATGCACCGCTATGTGAAACCCCCTAATAATATTATCTTTTGTCCGAGCCCACATCACATGTGCGTCAGGCGGCATCCCTCGCCTCCCTTCTCGTCTTCCCTGGATAGTGAAAATCCTGGATTTTGGTCCACTTTAAGTCTTGTTTCCTGATTGTAACTGATGCTACAGGCAAAGTACACAAAGCCTGTAACTAAGAAGAGAGAAGTGAGCCCTGTATGCATAGAATACTTCTGCTTGCCCAATGCAGCGCAAGCGAAGAGGTGTGAATAGAGCCTTAGAAAGCAGGGGAACACAGGTTCATCCCAGCTCCTGGCTGGGGACTTCGTGATGAGCAGCAGGGGGGGGGGGGGGGGGCAGCAAGATGATTGGCTGCAGATAGGGTAGAATCCACTTTACTCAACTATACCTAGCACCTTTAAGATACCATTTTGCCACACAAAAATACACACTTCAAAAATGTAATCCAAGGTGGATTTACCCTTTAATGTGTTCATATACTTACCACTTTCTCATTTATGTATGGCTGCCGAACGGGATTGCCACTTGGGCCATACGTCAAACCTAAATGGTTGCCGATGGTCACATGATTGGCTGCAATTTTCTGCCATCCAAGTGAATAAGGACGTGATGACTTGACTAAAGTGCCTCTTTCTCTCTTTTCCATTTCCCAGTCTCTAAACTGAGAGATTCTCTAAATGTCTTGAGTGCCCGGTGATCTTGTACACCAGGGCCTGACACATAAAGCATGATAGAACTATGTTGTTGGAAACATTATATACCAACTATCCCATTTGGAGGACAAGCAAAACAAAAAGATTCTATTAGCACATAAAGTGATACATTATACAAGGCTATGTTTTCACATCCCCTCCCATGAAGTAGAGAACTAATGAAGTGTTTCAGAGGGAATAAATTATCTGATCAGCCGAGATAGCGGTAATTGTAATTTGTATGAAAAAATAGAGTATACATATTTATTAGGCTAAGTTATAGTGAGTCAGACTTTCAAAGAGTCTTTTGGCGGAACTCATTAACTCCTGTAGCAAAAAGAGAAAAAAACAGGAATGCTAGAGTTGCAGCTGGCTGGGGAATGTAAGAAAGAATAAAGCCATTAAGGTAAACTGTGCAACAGTCAAGCAATGCCTTGTAGATCATAAAAGAAAAAAGGAAAATCAATGCAGAGCCCATTGCCAGGGTAATGTGAAAGGGTGATTTAGGAGGAGCTGGACCACTGGCTGCAGCAACCTGGGTAATTAGATACATCAGAAAGACAGACAAACGGCAAAGTTATGTGCTCCTTAGAACTGGTAGATTAGAAACACTGCTGCTCTGAAGAGACCCAGCAAGTAGTAGCATGTCTCTGAAGTACTCGCTAAAAAAATGAGGTCTACGACTGTAGAATAACCTTTTTTCCAGAAAGCTAAATCAATTTATTTTGCCATCAGAAACAACTTAAAGTGATACTGCAGTCAAAGGTAATTGTTGCACAATTTTTCACTGTCCTGAAATTGAAGCCGAAATGGCCAAGATATCGGGGTTTACAGGTTCAGCCAATGACATTCTCTTTTTCAGCCCATCCCCCAATCAGCTCAGAAGAGCGGGACAGGATTGCTGGTCCCTCCCTCCCTCTGCCTCTTCCTCCATTCATCACATTGCTGTCCACCCAGGACAAGAGAAATCATGACCTGAAACTGTAAACCTCAATATCACGCCCATTTCTTCTTCATTTTAAAAATGGAAAACTGTTTAGGACAGTTTAAATGTAGCCTGACGCAATGGTGTAACAATTACCTTTGCCTGCTGTAGCAATTTTGACTTAAAAATGTGTCATTATTGAATAGTGTAGGTGCAGAAACTCACATATTGAATAATGGTGTTCAGACAAAAAGGCTTAAAATGTAATTATTTTTTTATTACAAGAAACAGGAATAATTGCAGATCTTCCCCATTGCTGTAACACTCTTAGGGGTTTATTTAAGAAGCACTAGTGCCAGTTAGTGCTAGATGAAAATCGAGTGAATGTCAGGTCCCAGTGCAAAAGCTGTATGTGTAAAGGTCAAAATCCATGACGCCTCTGATAGTGCCTGGGAGTGTCCCATCTATCATCAGTGCCGGCGAGGATATGAGTGCCGGCGTTGTGTTCCCTAAAGTGCCAGATTAGACCAAGTGCTCACAATGCACTGTGTGGCATTATCCCATAGATTTCAATGGGCTGGGTTGGTTATCACTTTTTGGCTACATTTCATACATTTTTTGGGGGGCCTGGTGCATGAGGCCACGGGATCCCTGGGTTGTTTGGAATTGTTTTTGTATGGATTTTTTCCACTTTTGTGTTGCACTGCAAACTTTTTGGGTCATGCAAAACCTGTGTCATGTATTGCAAGTGTCTACAATGCAATTCCCAGTGTTTTGGACATTTTGCGACAGGCGACAGGCGCTATATGTCTGTAATCCCCCTATAACAGCACCTGTGTGGGCACTGTGTTTTTTCATTGTGAATCCTGTTGATTTCCTGTTCTCCCAGCCAGCGCTAGGGGTCGCTAGCGCATTGGCTTTGACAAGCTCTATGCAGCGCCCAGTGCCAGGCCAGGAATGATCGACTCCAGAGTGCTGGCTGCCTCCAGCTGGCTCTGCAGTGGGGGCACAGAGGGCGTCTCCCAAGAGTGTTTTTAAAATAGTTAAAATAATCTTCTATTAACCTATTGCAAAACTGAAGGTTTCCTTTAACAGAATAATGTAACTTTAGAGAATTTTCTTTTTCTTTTAGGCTCTTATTTATGAAGGAATAGCGACAGGTAGCGACTGGTGAGCAGCCGGTAATGACGGACCCCGCCACGAGAACGCCGGCTCCCCACCACAATCACACATTTATCAAGCCGATCCTGCTTAGCGACTGAGATAGCGCCAGATAGCCACTCATTCATCATTATTCCAGCCTCAGCCCACAGCGCCAGCGTCCGACCTTGAACAGCGACAGGTATGACCTCTCGCTACCTGGCGCTCTCCAATGCATTTGCAATGGAACAATCTTTAAATATTCATAATTAATTGTTATTATTTTTTTTTTTTTTTAAATGTGAAAAATTCTGTGACCACTTCTGCCATTTTAGATAATTTTTTAAGGTAAAAAAAATAAAAAAAAAAAATGTACAGAATTGATATTACAGGTCTGATATTAATGTATTCATATTACAAAATTATTTAACTTGTTTTTTTAGTTTCCAAAAATATGGTGGTTTGGGGGTTAAAAAACTTTTAACCCATCGCCGCCAGCGCTCTGGGGTTTAAACATGCATTTTACAGCACGAGAATTTTTTTAACTTGATTTCTTAATGAATATGGTGGGAGCCGGTCGCTAGGGCCAGTCGCTATCATGCGCTCCCATACAGCGCGGAACCTGTCAAATAGCGACTTCTCACCCAATATTCAACATTATGGCAAACCGACTGAGTCGCTATCAACTACCAAACAACGGCCAAGCACAGCGACTACTAGCGGGCGCTCTGAAAATGCCGCTACAGTCGCTCAACTGTCGCTACCTGCCGCTATTAATGAATCGGCCTCCCCGTGTGACATCATTATATAAAGCAAGAACTCTTGTACGACACGACAATGCAAGGCAGGCAGCAGTGCCGAATGACCACCTCCTCATTGGACGAGAGCCCTCACATGCGGTGTTCAGATAGGCTGGGATGCACTGCCACATCCTCCATATCTCTGGGTGTCGCATTCTCCCGCCCCAGCCTATCTGAACGGCGAGGGCTCTCGTCCAATGAGGAGGTTATCATTTGTCATAAAGCTCACATTGTTTGCAATGAAGAGTGTGCACTGCCACATGCCTTGCATCCCCGGTGTCGTGCATGCGCTCTTCATTGTAAACAATGAGACCTACTCATTGGACGAGAGCCCGCTTTTAACTTTTAACTCAATAAGAGCCACCTGCTGAATGACATAGTCACAGCAGTCTGCTCTCATTGGATGAAAGCCTGTGCATGCGCCATCGGAGCCTGGACAGTTGAGTTTTACAGGGTGAACAGGGGACTTTTACACAACGGGACACTCAGGTTCCCACGGGGGGCACGAAACAGAGCCTGGAAAAATCAAATTCACAGGTTTTGTTCCGCTTTATTGATAATATGTAACAATTGCTGATTTGTATGCTTGGCTTGATATGCAGATGTTATACTTTACCATACAGAAACTGAAAATCCTTTCACTCTTAAGATCTTTAGGTTTACATAAAGATGAATTACAGGAGTGAAAGAGGAAGACATCCTTTCACTGCAAACATATATTATACTGTTAAAGGGGACCTCTAACATGATTTTAGTTTACTATATTTAATTTTTCACAAAACATTAGTTAGCTAATGGTGACATCTATCATATATTTTGTTTACTAGTGTTAAAAATGGATTAAACCAAAAAAGCGAGCAGGTTGTTTTGGACCTAATATTCTGTTTAGAATAGATCCAGTTCACATGTACCATAGTTGAAGTAAAATTTAATATATAATATTTAATGTTAAAATCATCCATTCCCAAACAGAGATCCTCAAGCTGCACGAAACGCTGCATGGGTCGGCATGCCCCCGTGGAGGCTGATTCACTACTAACGTCAGGTATCGGCAGATAAGTGTCTGTATACCTGTTAATGGGTATTGGGCGCTATAACAGAGCGCCTCAGTCCCTGTAGTAACCTGGCCGGCATTGATGAATGTGATGTGTGTTGGGCGCTCTACCACCAGTACAGTGCTGCAGCAAGCGAGAGGTAGCGCCAGCTCAGTGCGACCGACTCCACATCATCAAAAAAGTACACACACAGCGTTGGAGCTCTAAATCTGGGCGCTGTAGCATAGAGTGCCAGATGCTATGTGATTAAAGTCTGTTTTTGAACACATATCCACCTGTAACAAAGCGAAAACACATGGAATGACATTGTTTAACACTGTGACAATAACACTTTAGTGCCAGACCTGTAATGACAATTCTGCATAAAAATATAAAAAGTCAAAAAAGTTTCTAAAAGTGTTTGTTTGCAGCCAGGAGAGGTCACACAATGATCCCAGTTAAAAAAAAAATTGACAAACACGCTGTTTAAACACAAACAAATGAAAGGCCATTGAAATGTATGGGAGAGCATAATACCTGGCGCTCTGGAAGCTAGAGCGCCGGTGCTGTACGCTGAGCCGCCTGTAATAATACATCGGACACTACATAGCGCTGTTAGAGTCGCTCACCAGATTGAGTACAATGCCTGGCGTTTACCAGACACTGCCTGCCACCACGAAGCACTACCTGGCGCTATCCTTTCTTAAAGAGCACCAACACCCAGGGGGGATCGGCCTGGGAATCTATAAGATTCCCGGGCCGATCAGATCCCTCCCAGGAAGCCCACAATCCTACCTCTTCCACGTTCCAGCGCGCATGCACGTCCGCCGCCGCTGCCTCCCACGCGTCCCTCTAGCAGGGCGCACTCACGCGCCGGCCGTTTGTGAATGGCGCTCTGCTTGTCCGCCGCTGCATCTCGCTTGTCCGTCGGCGGGGATTGGCTGCAGCGGTCACGTGGGAGCAGGGCGAGGTGAGTTTTTGGGGCTTTTTGGGGCCCTTTTGGGGCCTATCGGGGTGCCCCACCGAAGTGGACCAAAACCCAGGATAGTCAAAATCCTGGGTGTTGGTCCACTTTAAATAACCCCCATAGTCAGGCAACCATAGTGATTCAATACCTATATTTTCCCTGCCATCATGCTGGCCCATCCCTCATCCTACTTCACCGTACATCAGGACATAACCGGCCTGGTTGGGGAGATGGAATCCAGAAAGGGTGTATGGCGGGAAAATACAGGATCTCTACTTTTAACTTTATTAATTGAAACACTGAGGGATGAGTTAGTGGTTTTACTATTAGTAACAGCTCCAGCTATGCTTATTGTATATACTTACCCAGTAGCCTTGTAAAGGAAATGACTCCCAATGCTGCAAAGCCTAAAGTAGCCTTAGCTGTGAAAATAGCAGGGGGTGTTTTAATAATGGAATCTGTGAACAGAAAACCTACATTTTTGTAATTCCCTTCTAACTACATCCTTGATCCCCTGCAGCACTCACAGATGAATATCAGCAGTTGATGCCATGCTCCCTATTAGTCATGATGGAGTAGTATCCTTAGTGGTGGGTAATATTACATACAGAAGCTAGCCAGGGAGCACACTGGCAGCACTCGGGCTGGAAGCGGAAGACCCACACAGATTCAACTAACAACACTTGGTTGGTTGGTTGGTTCAACTGACAACTGCTGGTGGCCAGGTAAGTTTTGCTGTACTTTTGCTGTTCTCTCTCTCGCTCATTCTCTGGCTAGTATTACCTACAAGACTAACACACTGTTTTTGGATGGCCTTAGGTGTTCTTAGAGTTTGCTATTTTTGTTTTCATAGTTTTTACTTTTGTTATTTATTTAATAGAATCTCACTTCAAATTGTGCAACACTGTGATTAAGAGTGGTCTTGCATTATTCTATATCTGAAAGAATAATTTCCTCTAGTGGCCCTGTTTTCGTATACAGTCTGCACCATGGACAATCTGTTATATTATTAAACAAAAGAATTAAACATGTCTAAACATGTTATTGTTTATTCCCCCGATGCTGAATGTAACAATACAAATGGCGACAAGACCCAAACCCTGACCCTTGTACACTGGCGTGCATTTTTTACAGTCATATTTTTAAGTAGATTATCTGGATTCTTTTTATGAAACTTTTATAACCAACGCTTATACCTGTTTTTAATCTGGTAAGCATTTTAGCTGGTATGCGCATAAGAATCTGATACAGTGTTACGCTATGTGCGGTTATGTGTTTTTTATTACATGCCCAAAATAAATGAGGAAATAATTATAACCGATCCAGTCTTTGATGAATATATGAAGGAAAAAGGATTTATCTCTAAAATATAGAGTTAATCATTTACTTGGCTATCTGGAAAATATTTGATAAGAAAGCAACTGTTGATATATAGAAAAACGCTGTCTTGCCATTGGCTATCTGGTACGTGATTAGTGTAACAGGTGGTGGATACACTTGAAAGCATTTGTTTTGAAACCCACGTGGTGATTTGATACATAAAGAAGCACCTTTTATCTGAATAAGAAACATCTGAATTGTCCCGCGGAGATTCTACACATTTCTGTGTGCTGCTTGATTATTTACTGTTGGGAGTGTTGGTGACACATTCTGGTTTTCTCCTTGCGTTGAGGACTTTTAGTTAATTACAACAATTTATACTAATACAAATCATTATAATAATTTTGAGCGCAATTTCTTAATACTATTCATATTTTTAAGTAGGCAGCAGGCAGCGGTGCCATCTAAAATTTTACTTGTTTTTCTCAAAAAAATGCATGGTCCTTGATTTTATTGTAAAGAAAATGTTTTTATAAACAAATATGCTGCGTGGTGTCCTTTATTAACGAAACATGCTTAGGGCAGGGTGCAGGGTGCAGCAGGCCAAGCTGAGGTAGGGGAAGGTGGAAGCAGGTATGAACACAGAAGAAGAAGGCTAGTGACAGTGCGGAGAATACGACAACATGGGATGCCCCTCAAGGAACCAACAGGAGAAGGTAAGCCACAAGCAAGGCATGAACATTACATGGGATGCCCAGGCAGGAACCATGAGGAACAGGGTGAAAAAGTTGAGTGTCAGGGCAGTCAGGCACACCAACTGGGAGAGGGTAAGCCACACTGCAGGCACACAAACATGGGATGCCCCACAAGTGGGGGGCAGTGAGGTCTCTCAAAAACACTGTATGCATATCCCGGGATGCCAAGAGTTAGCAGAGTTAGCAGGTCTCCTAGACAACAGGTACAAACTCTGCTTCCTAGATGAGTTTGCAGGCCAAAACTGTAATTGCTCGGCTAAAACGTATACGTAAGCGAAACACGATCCTGTCTGAAAAAATCTTGTAATGCTTATGGGAATCAGATGAGCTTTGCAAATTCCCAGTTTCTGAGTTTACTTCTGCAAAAAAAAACGAGCAATCACGGTGAGGTTCAGGATTAAGCTTTATGTTTTGGCACTAACTAACCTTGCTCCCTATTCCGCTATTATCTATCTCTAGCTTTGTGCTTATGGAGACCAAAAGCTTGAAAAACCTGTCCATAATTAAAGTCTATTAGCTATACCAAAGCATTGCATCCTAGTGGCTTTCTTGAAGCTTTGGGCATAGCCAAGAGGTGAAAACAAGTTTATTTTAATGGCTCTGCTTACTGCAAAATTAATTTCAGAGAAATTTGATTATCCTTTGCGATATGTACTATGCAAATACTTTCTTGTTTTAAGCCAAGTCTCCCTGCATTGTACTTAAAAAAAAGGGCATTTGGGTCTCCAATCCCTTTATACCGCCTAACCTGAGTCTCTCTCTAACCCGGTTCGTAGAAATGGTTCAACTTCAATTATTACGCACACACGTTGTGTAGCTTATCCAGCATAAAATGAAATCCGTAGAAGGACAAGAAACTAAGGATTACAAATCTCTTCTTAATTATGACACTTGGATCCTTTGAGTGAAATTGATGTTTGTGGCCGAATTTGCTGACTTCAGCACCACAGACAGCGTATAAATATTTATTTCAGATAACACCGCTTCAACGGCTAATGATCATTCTTGTCTGCGGCCAGCGTTCTCCTGACTTCAGCACCATGGACAGCTCATCCATACTTATTTATCGTGCTTCTTAACCCCTTCCCTATAAAAGGTAACTTAAAACGTTATAACGACTAGTAGGGAAGAAAATGAAGAGCGAGAGAAAAAAACATATGTTCTGTAAGGTTTACAAAAACAATGTGGTGCAAGGAAAAACATTTCTGTAGGCATCTAAATAAAATCACATTAGTAGAAAATAGAGAATGATTTGTGCCTTGACACACTGATATTGTCAATAGCCCACAAACCATCTCGGCTTTCAATGGCACAGCCAGCCATGCCAACACATTTGCTTTGGCTTACTGTTGTACCAGACTCAGATTCTGTAAGATATTTATATACAGAGGAATACATACTATTGAGACAGGAGGCAGTTGCTCCTGGACCTGTGGTACAAGAGGACCCAGTGCAAGCTGCTCCACTTTCCTTGCAGACAGGGAGCGCCAGGGGCCAGAGCTGTAGGCTGTAGAATGCCAGTGTACTGACCCCCCCCCCCCCAGTTCTCCGCAACACTAAAAGATCTAATTTTATAGCAGCGACAGGGACAGAGACAGCATCCTCCGCTCCTCCATCTTCTTCTGGCCTCCAGCTGCTGCCGCTGCCTCTTCCGCCCAGGGCACACGTGAGCACCCAGGTCCGTGCAGCAGGTGGGTGTAGCCTGCACCGGTGACCCGGGTGTTCACACATGCCCTGGCTGACGGAGGCAGCATCTGGAGGGCAGAAGAAGATGGAGGAGCGGCAGGTGCTGTCTCCGTCCCTCCGGCTGCTGTTGCTTCCGGAAAAGCGATAGCAGCAACAGGGAAGGGGACAGAGCCCGTCGCTGCTTCTTACTGGCCGGGCCACGCAGACAGCTGGCTCCATAGAACGGGTGGGTGTGGCCTGTGCCAACGCGGTGCAGGCTACGCCCACCCGATTCACAGAGCTGGCGCTTGTGTGTGTCCCGGCTGTAAGAAGCATCAGCTGGGATGCTCCTCCATCTTCTTCTGGCCTCCTGCAGAGTGGCAGCCGGGCAGCAATGCAGGAGCGTCCGTAGCATTTGAGTTGATTTTGTTTTCTTTTCATGTGAGTTGACTTCTGCCTATATGGGGTACGGGAGGGGGGAATGCCACACTGCTTATATGGGGAATGGGAGGGGGAATGCCACATTATCTATATGAGGAATGGAAGGGGGGAATACCACACTGCCTATATGGGGAATGGGAGGGGGAATGCCACACTGCTTATGGGGAATGGGGGGGGGCACACTGCCTATATGGGGAATGGGAGGGGGAATGCCACACTGCTTATGGGGAATGGGGGGGCACACTGCCTATATGGGGAATGGGGGGGATGCTACACTGTCTATATGGGGGATGGGGGGGGCACACTGCCTATATGGGGAATGGGAGGGGGAATGCCACACTGTCTATATGGGGAATGGAGAACTCACTAAACTTTACACATGCCCAGCAGTAGTGTTCTGCACAACTATCAAACTATCTGCACTCTGTTGCTATTGGCAATGTACACCAAGTCTGCATTTGGTGTACATTGCTAATAGCAACAGATTTCACATAGTAAAAACAGTTTTCATACAAAATACATTTGCTAACATTAGAAACACTTAAAAAATACTAGATCAACTCTACCCCTTTAAGACATCATTATGCCACCCAAAAATATAGACTTTCAAAAATTCAATCAAATGTGGTTTTAGCCTTTAAAGCTTGCCATCCTGCAACGCACATGATGGGATATACTGAGGCAAAAGGAAAAATGAGAAAAGACCACTGGGAAGCTGCTACATGTTACTTCACTTTCAGTGGCAAACTCTGAAAAAGCTCTGCCTCCTTTTTTTCTACCTCAACAAAATCGATTTGAATGTCCCTAATCTGGCTGGTTATTTCGTGCCTTGAATAGTGGAGATATTCTTCATACACAAGCACCACTTACACAGTTTTGTGACACAAAAGCACCATTTAATTTTACTTTTGGTCACTTTACTTAGTGGAGGATTTGTGTTAAAATCAATACAAAAGACACCAAAGAAAGTCCACCACGAGAGTGGGAAAAATAAACCAAAACGAATGGGACATATATTAAAAAAAAATGTAACAATGAGAGCAAGTGACTGCAAGGCATGATTCATATAAACTCGCATCTGTAGTTTAAAGAAGAGAAATTAAATAAAAGAAAAAAAAAATGCATGGTATTGTACTTGGGAGGATGCCAGGCTCCGGCATTCATCCCTTCCCAAGTCCGATATAAAAAGCACCCAAAGGAAAAACTTTACAAGAAAGAATGTGGATATTTACAGGGGCAAAGAAATCAGGGCTTGCCAAAAACAAGTACACTATCTCCAGAGGGCAATTAGGATGAATGCTCTCACATGATGATAAATTAGACATGGTCTTCATTATGACTATGACCCGTGCTTTGGAAGGACTGTAATAAACAAAGATAGAATAAATCGTAAATTCACCCAGCATTATCTTACAGGCATTCTAGAAAGATTGAATGCACGGGCATTTATTTCAGTGCGGATATGTCTTTTGCTTTCACAGGATAGAAAAGGTCTCATCCCAAGGGTGTATGGCCACTGGTCTTAATGAGACTACTTCAGAAAAGTCATTCTGATACAATAATCCTCAGTTTTACCTGCCATGACCATTCACCTAACAGAAAAGTAAATGAATCCCATATCACTGCTATTAGCGTTGTAGGTGGTTGGCCTGGCTACTAAACCAAAATCAGCTTTAAAAATGTTGAACTCACTATATAAAGGGCTATAGTACTAGTTGGTTGTCATTAATATAAAGTTTACCAGGTAGTAAAACTTTTCAGGTCCCTTACCAGTGTGCGTGCAACTCTAAATCACATCAGAATGTATCAAAAATAGAGGACTTCTCAGAACTGCAGTAGGTGCAGTAGGTAATAGTGTGGATATTTTATACTGTATGGTCAACGTTTATTAAAGTGGACCAAACCCAAGGAGATCGGCCCAAGAATCTATAAGATTCCTGGGCTGATTGATTCTCTCCCCAGGGGGCATCTGAAATCAGGATGTCTTTTAAAACTCGCATTTAAAAAGCTGAAATCTCTGTCTATGGCCCAGTGGAAATGGAGCATCAGTCACACCTGGGCCACCTGGAATTTAGATCCCATAGCAGCCCATTTGTAGATCTCCAGTCTGAGCATAGACTTCCAGACTATAAAACATGTTCTGCTTCTGAACAAGGCTTTCCAGACTTTAAAAATGATAAATCCCTGACTGGGTGTGAAACGATGCACCCCCCTCACCCTTCTGTAGACAAAAATCTTTTTTTTCAGTGCATACAGGAAGCTTGAGGTGGCTTACACCCATGTAATAAGAGCTTTGTCATACCCAGGCCATGTAGTCCTTTGGATCTCTAAACAGGCCACTTGCAATCAGTTTATTTTTGAGCAGACTCCCACTTACCGAGCAAGAGAACCTTTTTCTTCTTCTGAACAAGACACCTCAAACATCTTTTGAGGGCACCAGCAAGGAGACTATGTGGCCTTGAACCTCTTACCATGGGAATAAGTCATAAACAGGTCATGATAATGACCAGATCCACGTGAACATAGACAGATAACGAAAGTGATTGCTGTGCAGTATATAGCATTTATGAAATTGCTATATTGAAATTGGTTATATTGAAGTAGTTTTTTGTTGCTAGGAGAATCTGATTTGTAGCTACAGAACTGAATCCCATTCGAGGGAAGTGGATTGATTAATAATAATATAGCGTTTCAGAAGGTTACATTCATCTATATTGTTTGCCTGAATTAAATCTTACATGAATATTATGCTGTCTAATTTAACAGGTTTATTACTACTCAATTAACTATTAACTAAGTTTTCATTATACTAACAATAATATGTTTTATAAAGTACTTTTCCACCTCCAGATGCTTTTATGCTTAATAAGCTTCAGTGGGATTTCTATCTAAGGCAGTGGTGGTACCTGCAGAGCTACATTGGGCCTTAAAGGAAAAAAATAACAGATGAAGTTCCTTCCAATCTTAATCATCAGCTTTTATCAATCATTGGGGGTGAATCAAAGGGAAATCTCTGTAATCAGAAACTGTTAAAGTTTTCTTAAAGCAGACCTCCAGACTCCATTCATCCGGCCCCACATGCATCTCTTACCCTGAGCTAAGTTCAATCTTGGGGGATAAAAAAAATCCACCTGCTTGCTGGCTGTCTGATTCCACGGCAGAAGCGGTGCACTTGGAGCCCCACTTCGCTTTGGTTCAGTGGTGGCCGCCACTGATGATGCGATTTTGTGAGAGACTGGGGTGGGCTGATTCATTACTAACACCAGGTATCGGCAGGTGAGCGTCTGCATAGTGGTGCTTAGAGCAGCCGCTAATAGACGCTGTGAGTTTGTATCGGGCGCTGTAACATAGCACCTCAGTCACTGTAGTAACCTGGCCCACATTGATGAATGTGATGTATGTTGGGCGCTCTAACACCAGAACAGTGAAAGGTAGTGCCAGCTCAGTGCAACCGACTCTCTTCGCTCCTCACCATACTTATAAAAAAATGAGAAAAAAGCCTGTAGTAAAATTTGTGATTGACTTTCATTGTCTTCCTAGCTCATGATTCAGCAACAGTGACATTCTCAGACTTTTTTCTCATAAAAGTGAATTTTTTTCCTACCATGAAACTTTTTCTCAACTCGAGGCCTCTGTGTGACAGGCAAAAGTAAAGCTGCACAGTGAGGGCCCAGCACTGTGCAGGTGATTTTCTTTAAACCTCTAAATTGGCCTTAGCATAGCAGGGGGATGAATACTGTAGAATGGTAGTGTGAGTCAAATCCCCACACTACCACTACACTTGGTGCAACATTTTTGCATAAAAATATAAAAAATCCAAAAAGTTTTCAAAAATGACTCTAGGCCAGGAGAGGTCACACAATTATTTGAGAAAAACACTGTTTAAACAGCGTGGTATTGCGTACAGCGCAACCTAAGGGGTTTATTCATCAGGGGATAGCGGCAGGTAACGCCTCGTAACGGCAGGCAGCGTCTGGTGAACACTGGGAGCTGTACGCAATACCACATTTATGAAGGCAAAGCTGGTGAGCAACTGTAACAGCGCCATGTAGCGTACCATTCAAAATCAACTTTTTTACATTTTATATTTTTATGCAGAATTGTCATTACAGGTCTGGCATTGAAGTGTTAATGTCACAATGTTGCAACAATGTCATTCCATGGGTTTTCGCTTTGTTACTGGTGGATATGTGTTCAAAAACAGACTTTAATCACACAGCGTCTGGTACTCTGCTATAGCGACCAGATCTAGAGCGCCGACGCTGTGTGAGTCTATTTTTTGTGAGTCGCTGAGAGTCAGTCGCACTTAGCTGGTGTTAGAACGCCCAACATACATCTCAATTATCAATGCCGGCTAGGTTACTAGAGCGACTGAGGCGCTCTGTTACAGCGCCCGAGAGCCGATCACAGCGTCTAGTAGCGGCGCTCTTAGCGCCGCTTTACAGACGCTCATCTGCCGATAGCGGCCTTTAGTAATGAATCAGCCTGAAAGTGTTATATGTTAACAACTAAATTTGATACTAGAAATGCACAACTTTACAGATGAGTATTCCATGACAAGCATTGGCTGTGGTGGTATAAGTCTGGATTCTGAAGGCTGGAGTAGCAGAAATGTTTTTTTGGAATGAGGGGGACTTGATTTACCATCTGAAGAATCTAGATTTGGTGAATGCCAAAGGAATTCTATCTGTCTGCTTATAAAGCCCCAGTTATAAAGTTTTGTGATACAAAAATGATGGTTTGAGTCTGACGCTCATAATTTATGCCAAGCTCTTTATTTTTAAAGACATCTTAACTATTACAGTAAGTAGGGATAATCTAGAGACTTCCATGCTTCAGAAAAATGGCAAACCATTTAGGTTTCGGAGTTTAGTGGGAAGGTACTTAAAGCGGACTTTCACCCTGAATAAGAGCATATCTTATATGTTTCCCCCATGCTGTACATACAGATTGCTCACATTAAAAATCATCTTACCTGCATCTACTGCATGTTATGAGCCTTTAAGCATCCAAGATGGCGGCTCATGGGGCATCAGGCAGCCTGCAAACAGGAAGTGTCTTCTGACTGTGTTGCTCAGCATTCTGGGATTGCTGTCCTTTCCCTGACCCCAGCACTGCTCTGTCTGTGCAAAGCACAGCTATAACCTGCCCCCTGTACTTTATCCTGCTCTCCTCTCCTCAGTATGTGTGATGCTTCTGAATCAAGATGGCGGTGCCCGTATCCTAGAGTCCTGAACCGAGTTGCAGCCCGGTGGGGGAAAGAATAATAAGTAAGTGACAAAAAACTTAAAATGTATTAATTTTAGATGCTGGGGAATTGTTTTTTTAAGGGTTTGGGCTTTTCATTAGATCATGCTGAAGGTCCGGTTTAAAGTGGACAAAAACCCAGGATTTTGACCGATCAGGGGTACCCCGCTGTGTGAAACCTCCCAGGCTACCGAAACCAACTCACCTCTTCCAGGTCCACGGAGCATGCATGGCCGCTCGTCCAATCAGCAAGCTCGAAGACCCTCACGCCGTCTAAGCCTTCATCTAAGGCGAGCTGCTCCAAGCTTGCTAACGGACACATCCCCTGCTGCCCTGTAACAGGGAGCGTGCCCGCGCTACCCATTCACAAATGCCTGGCAGGGGCATGTGTCCTGCTAGAGGGATAGTGGGGATGCGGCCGCGGCTTGCGCATGCATTGTTGGACCGAGAAAAAAAGGAAAGTGTATGGGGCAACCTGGGGGGTTTCACACATTGGGGCATCCGGATTTTGGATTCCCCGAGGGGAGAGAATCAATCAGCCCGGGAATCTTATAGATTTCCGGGCCGATCGCTGTGGGTTTTGGTCCACTTTAACTGACTTTTACAAGACTCAGTCCCTAAGCCAATCTAACATCTCCCAGTCTGAACTGGAACAATCCAACCAAAAGATTGATAACATTTTTAGGAATATAAAATTAGTAACTATGAAATGGAAAGAAGGTTTATTTGAAACTTTTTTCTAGCAGTAGGTCTCCTTGACAGGTATGGTGGGTCGCATTAAACTTCTTTAACAAATGCAAATTGCCTTCTACACAACAGTGATTAAGGAACAAGATGACGTATTAAGAATGCTTGCTCACCAGCTAAGAATTCCAAAAGTTTGTGCTAGTGCTTAAACTATCATTAGATATACTTTAATAATAATAACTCAAACTGCAGGCCACAGATCATCAAAATAGCATGCATTATTAATTCCAAAATGAATAATTAGTGAAGTTGTCTCTGAATTTTTTTCTGTGACCAGGATGAAAAGTGTCTGGTTCGAAATGTTACATTTACAGTACAGTCTTCAATAAGAAACTTGATCTAGGCCATATCAACCTCAAGCTGACCTTGTTACTCTTACATTGTGTAAGAAAAGTCAGACATTGGCAAGTCCATGAATGGAAATTGTTACATAATTACACAGTTAATACATCTGAAACAATACATTAGTCCATGCAGATTAAAGGAGCACTATCGCAAAATGGTGTAGTATTAAAAATCCATATAAAGATGCCGGTGAATGAGATGAGGGGTCACCTATACACCTGAATCAAACTCCTGCCAAGCTTGTGGTTTATTCTCTCATGATAGGAATAAAATCCAGGGATGAAGGTTTAGTGTGTCAGGGGTGACAGAACCTGTCACCCTGATGTAATTTTCTTTTCATTTAAATTAAAAAAAACAAGCCTGGCTGGATATTTCTTGATCCAGGTTGTATAAGTGACCCCTCCTCTCGCCAGCATATCCAGCATATGTATATGGATTTTTAGCATTGGACCATTTTTTGCGATATTGCTCCTTTAAGCAAGTGACAGGGTTGAGTATTTTTTTATTGACAGATTAACAGCTAATAGTAACAGTTAACATTATTTTCTTCTAGCATCTAATACTTTTTTGAAGCTGTCAACTGTTGATTCTGTAACATGTTTCTTGGGGTGGGGGGCTATTCCACAGGCAGATCCTATGATAAAGATGGATTGTCAGTGGTGGCCATGCAGCACCAGGCAGCCAGCAGAAGAGGAAGTGGTCAACCCCTTGCTACTCTCAAGAGCTATTTATCACTAAGAACCTCCATCCCCTCTATCTGTTTAGTGGCGCGCCCTTTCCAAAATCAGCGCACTTTTTTCTATAATAGGTGTTCAGAGGTGGGTGGAATATTCAGGATATGATCACACTAGTGCCTTGTAAAGAGACAATATAACATCCTTATCCCTTTTTTCAATGCATGACAGTTAGCGACGAGCCAACCCGCTGAAGTTCGGCCAAATTTGCCACAGGTCACCGAACTCGACCCGAACCCCACTGAATTCAACTTAGGGGCTCAAAATGGCTGAAAAATGGGGGTAGCAAGGGCCACTACTACTGAAAACAATAGAAGAAACCAAGAAAATAAAGAAATACATAAATAAATTAAAAACATTGAATTTCCTGCACAAAATAGGGTTGGGAAAGTGCTCAAAATAATAACAGAAAACAAAAAAAAATTGAGAATAGGTATTTTTTTCTTCCTTAATTAGATATGCATTCTGTTTCGCATTAGTAAGCATTTCCAAAGTTAATCATTCATTTCGTGGCACTTTCATAGACAGGTGGCTCACATACTGGGGGACAGCTAGGGACAATTAAACCTCTGCTTGTTTTCTCTTTTCAGGCCCAGGTGCTCATATGCTGGGTGGGGGGAGAAAAACATCTGCTAATTGTTCTTTACAGGCCACTTCCAGGGAAAGGTGGCTGATATACTGAGGGGGACAGGCCACTGTCAATAACTTTAAAAATTAAGAAATCAGTAAAGGATAGAGACGTGGCTGCATTTCTGCTGCTGTGCTGGTGAGGGGCCGGGTCATGCAGGGAGAGGACGTGTTAAATCTGTGCCTCGCACACCTTCCTTTGGTGCCAGCAGATGCCAAACTATACAGTGTATTCTTGTAGGTCTCAATTCCGCTGCCAGAATGGTGAGGCAAGACCAAGTTGAGGAATTGATAGATTAAATGACACACAGTGCTTCAAGTTCTATCAAATTGTCTTCAACTGTCTTCACTTCTGCCAAATATGCAGAGCCCTCCACCTCACCCCTCTTCAAATAAGCAAGGCCTCAACCACAAGTCATAGAGCATAGCATAGAGCAGTCACTAATGCTCTATGATGACACTCCTAGCTGGGATTCTGTGGGATATCCAACCGCCCTTGATCTAGCTGATCTAGACATATGGGCTCCCAAATGCCCAACAACTTGTGTTGGAGGATGGAGATGTGGACAGCAGACCATCACAGGACATCTACAATGAGCATGAAACCCAAGGCCCGACTGCTGTTCCTTTCTGCAATGTGGAAGCTGACAAGGAGTAACAGGGAGCAGTGGATGGAAGAAGAAGTCCTAGACCCAATGTGGTCTGAGGGCAATCAGATTTTGGGAGAGGTGGTGGCCATGCAGCACTAGGCAGCCAGCAGAGGAGGAAAAAGTGGTCAGCCCCTTGCTACTACTGTCCATCATGCCCAGGGACTGAGCCCCGGAAAAACGCTGGCACAAAGGATGTCCCCAGCATTGCATTTTTCAAGCACTGGGCAGAGAACAACACACAGGTCATTTGCACGCTGTACCACCAGTCTTGGCCAGAAACATTGTTAGCATCATTATTTGCCTTCACTCGTTGCCTCCTACTGCCTTCCATCTATCCTGCTTCCTCATCCAGTCGTCGTAGCGCCTGCAGCACCACTTTGACTTCAGCCATGAGAAATGGCATCAGGTGATGCTAAAACTCATCTATCTGGGCAAAAGACCACACACCACCCAGGAGCTAAGAACTGGGATCCAGGAGCAGACAGATGAGGGTTTGCTGCCCCTAAACCTAAAGCCCAGCAAGGTGGTGTGCGACAACAGGTAAAACCTAGTAGCACAATGGTGGAGTTCCAACTCCAAAATGCCTGAGTGAGTCCAAGTGCAGACCAACAGCACTTGACCACCAATGAATGAGTTGGTGAGTTCATGAGCTACAATTGTGCCTTGCTGCAATGCTTCACATATGCCAGCAATATGGTCAGCACTGAGGATGCCATTATGAGCGATAACATCCCCATCCTTTGCTTGATACAAAAAAAACAAGTAGTGTGTGACAATGGGCAGAACCTAGTAGCAGCCTTGGTCGGAGCTGGATTGAGGCACATCCGTTGGCTGGCGCATGTGCTCAACTTGTTTGTTCTAAACTTCCTTGCCAATTGTCCAGATATGCTGGAGCTGTTGCAAAAAGGTGTGCCATGTGCATGCACTTTGGCCATTCACACCCTGCTGCTGCTCACCTATCTGCCCTGCAGAGGAGCTTTGGCCTTCCCACACAGCTCTACATAGGTGATTTGCCAACCAGGTGCAATTCCATCTTCAAAATGCCCGGGTGTAGTTGTATTTTTTGTTGTAGTTGTATTTTATCTGAAAATCCCCAAATGCGCTGTTTCAGTTTGGGAGAGTCTCCTGGGCAGGAAAGGGTGTCTACCTATACATATGTGGTATCGCTGTAACTGTGAGAAATTGGGATTTCACACGCAATAAGATTTTTTTGACAAACTTACATTTTTATTACAAAAAAACACTACAAATTGTAAAAAATAGATTTTTTACATTTTTTTTCACATATTTCACCCAAAAATATTGAGAATACACCTAAAAGCAAACAAGACATTTCATGTTAAAGCCCAGACTATGCTGAAAAAAACAATATATAATTTTCGTTGGAAATCCCTGGAAATACCTTCAAAAATCACATTTGAACATGGGGAGCACAAAATAGTGCAAAATGGTCTGGCAAAAAAGGGTGACAAAAACTCCAGGTAGGCTGGCACTTAAAGAGTTAAATCACAGTATATGCAGCATAAAATAGAAAAGCAGGCAGCCAGCATAAAATGCACAGATGAGACAGCTGCTCAATCATAAGTCCAAAGTAAACAACAAGTTCCAGTACATGCTGCTCGTGTCCAAAGATCAGTTAAAACATAACTTCTACTGCTAGTATATTAAAATCAGAATCAGCTCACATGGGGACAGCGGAGTCCCATTCCCCAAAACCCAGTCCCACTGCATGTTTTGGGGGGAACTCCCTTTATCAAGCAATATGATGATTGAGTAAAACCTTAAAAATTAAAAAAAAAGGCCCTATCCAGTGCAGATCAAGGCATGGGGGCCAGATTGGGTGGCCCCCTGGCCCTAAAGCCTACAAGCCCACATAGCCCTCACAGGCCACAATCTGCCCACCCTGGCTTTGTGGAGGCAGATGATAGAGCTGAAGGGTTAATGGCAAGTCACCCGCTTGCTACAGGTGACTTGCCAGCCCCTCAAGCCTTGTGAACTTGTATAGGGGTCTCATGGACCTCTTCTTTAACAGAAAGCATGAGACCTGGCAGAACTACTTATCACTTCCATGTCTTCTCACTGCTGCTAGCTGGTCTGGCATCCCATATGAACAGTTAAGTTCGCAGGGTGGGCATGCTGGTGCAGCACCCAAGAATGGCTGCATACACTGAGGAAACATGGAAGCGATGAGTAGGCTTGCTTTTAAAGAGGGCCAAAACCTGGCTAGCCTGCCCCTGGTGTCTTAAAGCTTGACTTAAAGATATCCAAAATTTGGATGTGTCGCCTCCAGCGACGTAGTTGTCACTCCTCCATCTGATCCAACACACACAATCGCTTCAGGCATAACTGAAAACCTGGGGGGAGGGATGGGTTTTGATCCGCTTTCACCACAAGGAACCTAAATAAACCTTACCCACCCTCCTCTGGAGAAAATCATTGAATGGAACAATATTAGGAAAAGAAAGCTTAAGGAATTAGGTTAGTTAATCTACAGTAGGATCCCTTTGGTCTAGGATGGGTTTATGTCCACTTTAGAGCAGACACAGCCCATGTGGGTACATGCAAGCTGGTTGGGGAGGAGTAGCAGCAGCGTTTCGCTCAACGTTCTGTGCCCATTTCCATTGGGTACCATGATGCCAGTTGTTGCCACTCTCTTCCCCTTCAATATGGTGTCCTCACATTGGCGCATCTTAGCTTGGCGCTGAACTTGTAGTGCAGAATGTAAGTAATTAATTTTCCTTTTCCACTTAAATCCTATTTATTTCATTTCATTAAGTGATTTTAATGACACTGTATATATATATATATATATATATATATATATATATATATATATATATATGTGTGTGTTGTTTATTTATAAGATATACAAGTAATGATACGGACGTTTTTGCTGAGATGGAATATTTTTACATGGATTGAATAGATACTTGTTTTATGTAGTGCCAGACACCTTTGGATTCATTTAAATAGTAATTCAACTACATATGTGTATAATCACATTCAATACAGTATGTGTATAACATATAGCCATACGCATCTGCTAGCAGTGTAGCAAATAAAAAGTCTGAAATGGCTGGGATCCATCTAGAAGACTCCATGGCCACCTGATTCCCTCTATCAGGGGCATTTAGATTGCTGTGCTGTGTGAACCCCCCCGAGTCCCTTGTACCCCCCGGAGCCCCCCATGCTCGGCTCTACTCAGCTGCTCTCAGCTAAATTCGACCCTTAATCGATTTTTAGCCAAAATTGATGAGTGACGCCGAACAAGCTGATTGGACGAGAGCCTGAGCAATGCGTCATAGGACCAGGGAAGGGTATGTTTTTGTGGGCTACCTGGAGGGTTTCACACAGTGGGGCAACCCAAATCGGAGTGCCCTGGAGGCAAGGACCAAAACCCTGTGATACCCAATCCAGGCATCAATTTTAACTTTTACTTTCAATTTTAATACTGTACATTTGCTAGTTTAAAGTCTTAAAATCTACTTTACCCCTTATTTATTCATCCATGTGCTGCCCCACTAGTGCAACCTATCTAGGATACTGTTATATCGTCACTTGGCACCTTTATTCTATTCATTGGGAGCCATAACTCATTCCTTGTCCCTCTCCCAAGAGCAGAACCATGTAAAATCTCAATCCCAGCATATTTTACTCCCTGTTTAATAAAGTTAGTTGACTTGAAGGCAGCAACCTCCAGATTTATTATGTTACAAGGGCCAAGAAGTCATTTGTCATGTTCTACCCTTTTGTCAAATCACAGAGGGAGAAATGCATAAAGATCATCGAATTGTCATCATTTTAGCTTAGAACTTTTAATTTTCGTATATCCAATATGAATTCATAAATTACTCAAATGTGTACAACATTTATATCATTTATTATTTATATGCGTTTATGAACTACTTGAATTCTGTGGCCAATCGCAGAGCTCGGTTTTGCCAGTAAAGAGGTTTTGAAAGATAAGATTATTTGTTGTTACAGTACAATGGGGGGGGGGGGGGGGGGGAAGCTGCACAGGAAACAACCAGTTTGACGATTAAAAAATAATGGACACAAGAAATTGCCAATATTGAACATTGAGGGGGTTATTTAAGAAAGGATAGCGTCAGGTAGCGCCTGGTTAATGAGAGGTAGCGACAGATAGCGACTGGTGAACGCCAGACATGGCACGCAATTACACATTTATCAAGCAGAATCTGTTTAGCGACTGGGATAGCGCCATGTAGCATCTGATTCGTCATTTTCAAAGCCTCTGCGAACAGTGCCAGCGTTCAGCCTTGCACAGCGCCAGGTATGACCTCTCGCTACCTGTCGCTCCCCCATACATTTCAATGGACGAACCTTTTCTTCTCTTTAAACGGGGTTTTAGTTTTTTTTTTTTTTTACAAAAAAATCACAAATAATTCTTTGACCTCTTCTGACATTGAAATAGCATTTTTTTCATAATTTTTTCATTTTTTATATATTTTCTCAGAAATTACATTACAGGTCTGGCGTTAAAGTGTTCATGTTACAATGTTGTTATAATGTAATTCCATGTGTTTTCGCTTTGTTACTAGTTGATAGATGCTTGAAAACACACTTTAAACACACCACCTCCTGCGCTCTGGGCTTCAAACAACTATTTTTCAGCGCCAGAGATTTGTGAGGCTGTTTTTTTGCTGAATATGGTGTGAGTCGGTCGCTATGAGCAGTTGCTAACATGCGCTCCCATATAGCGCTGCACTGGTCAAATAGCGACTCCTCACAATGTATTCAACATTACTGAACAGCGACTATAAAGTAGCGACCCACGGCTGAGCACAGTGACTACTAGTGGGCGCTCTGAAAATGCCTGCTACAGACGCTCATCTGTCGCTACCTGCCGCTAATGATGAATCAGCCTCCCTGTGTACTATGCAAGGCCCAGCTTGGCCTCTTCCTTGTATAGAAAGATTTAAAGTCTTCTGCGCAGCGATCTGGCAGGTAGTCATATGTTAATTTGTGAGTTGATACACTAAGCTCTATGAACTCCATATAATGAATTCATTTTCCATTTTTCTCAAGCGTACATTATTATAAATAAATGGGTAAGACGCTTGCATTATTAAGACTAAATCAAAGCCTAAATCAATATGAAAAAATGCTTGACTCCATTTTAATAGCATCTTATCAAGATATTTTATGGCTCTTAACAAAGGTCTATTTCTATCATTAAATTTGTTATTCATTCTTATATACTGCTGACCATTAATGTGAGAAAATTGCAAAAACCATGGCAACTGATTTAAGAGGGCCACAATTAAACAATATACAGTGCATAAAGAATAATAGGTAGCGCATCTTGGAGTGAAAGAATGATGTTTGCTCTGCGCGTTTCGGTAGAATAATGTGTCTGCGTCATGTGCTGTATGATCAAGAATAAAAAATGGGAGCATTATGATGAAGAAAATGCAGAACACTTAATTTTAAAGACAAATATACAGTAGGTCATACTGGATATTTGGACCTTGTACGTACAGTTGTGCAAATTACTAGTTATGCAACATACCTGCATTGTACAGTGAATTTTGAAAGTCCTAATAATGAGGTTTCCAACTATTTGTTGGAATGTAAAATGGAACAAGACCCTCCTTTTCCATTCTGTGGATGTTCCACCCAAAGGCAGAACTGCTGCATACTGCAGCACCTTATACCTCCTATTGGGGAAGGTGTAGCTGCCACGTGTAAGTGCAGCCATTTCTGTTTAATGGGCATGTGCCTGACCAGTGACAAGCATGAAGACGATCAGGTGCATGTGTTGAGGTGGTGTAAGGTGTTTCAGTGATCCCCAGCTACTTACAGTTCAGCTGGAAACATCTACTGCTAAAAAAAACTTCTTTTGGAGTAGGATACAACATTTAGAAGTACAACAATAGCTTCTGGTAAAACCATAGGTTCTTACTTCAGAAGGTAGACTCTTTTCCTTGATCAAAAGTTGGACTTACTCCCTCTGAAGAGCTCCGAGGAATCGAATCCAACCCAGGCTTCTGGAGTGCTGGGTACTTTAAATATGTCAGTGATATTTTTTTTGCCTGGTGTGCTAATAACTAAATCAGTATATTAGAAGATGTTTTACTTGTACCTAAACACTGTCCATACAACTATAGAATTCACAATAGAATATGACATCTTATGAGTTGTTGAAGAGCTGTTCTAGACAAGGTTTTGGTGCTCTGGTTGGGACGCATCATCACCCTGAAACAGGGGTGGACTGAGACCAAAAAACGGCCCTGGACCTTTTGGTCAAACTGGCCCTTCTGTACTGTGCTCGGCCCAGTAAAGTGAGTCAACGCCACATATATATATATATATATATATATATATATATATATATATATATCCGAGTGGGATCGGCCCGGGGATCCATTCCCTCCCCCCGGGCATCCAAAATCGGAATGCCCCACTGTGTGAAACCCCCCAAGTTGCCTGCTACACCTACCTTACTTCCCGCGAGCCATGGCCGCATCCCCACTATCTTTCTAGCAGGGCGCATGCCCGCACCAGGCATTTGTGAATGGCCGGTGCAGGCACGTTTCCGGTTGGAGGGTAGCTGGGGAAGCGGCTGCGGCTCACGCATGCGCCGCTGCACTTAGGACACTGCCTTAGACGCTGGCAGGATAGTCAAAATCCTAGGTTTTGGTCCACTTCAAAGGGTTTTGGTCCTTTTCTGTAGGGTGTCCTGATTTGGGATGCCCCATTTTGTGCAACCCCCTCAAGCTCATGCATGGGTTCTCCTCGCTAACGGCTGGATGGAGCCAAGCAGGCTGCCAGCCACATACCGCCCGCCTCTAGCTGGTGCAGACACATGTTTGAACCACGCATGTGCTGTTTGATTAGTGGTCAGGTATTTTTCCTGGGAATTTGATATAATGGGGCATCCCAAATCCGGACACCCCACAGAAAAGGACCAAAACTCTTTCAAGTAGACCAAAACAGTTTTGGATGCCCCAGGGATAGGGACCCTGGTCACCAATCAAGCCAAACTCCAGGCAATTTAGAAATTTACACCCCCCCATAAAAATAAAATAAATGATAAGCAGCTAGCAGCTTACCACTCCAAAGAAGAGCACAGGCAGGGAAATACAGCACAGCACGCCAATCTGCCCAGAATCTGGCTCTGGGCTGTCCCTCAGTGTAACAAAGCCGAGGGGGAAACTGCTGCGAGGTTTGACAGTTCCGCCTCACTGTCAGATGAAGGCAGAAGCAGCCAGCCGGTACTAATGACTAACTACCTGTATTGCAGCCCGGACATCAAAGGCTGCTGCAAAGAGCGCTCGGAGACGACGAAAAGGCTGGCTTCTCCTGCTATCACCCGGCCCACTGCGGAACTAGGAAGCTGACCAGAGCAGCCCCCAGAAGGTAAACATGGAGCCGGAAATGCAGGACAAGCCGCGGCCTACCGGGATTTGTCCCGGTATGCCCTGCGGCCAGCCCACCCCTGCCCTGAAATCATAAGACTGGGCCGCCGAAACAACCTTTGCGTTTCCCTGTACAGCTGCTGTTCACTGTAGCATTAGCAGCAGCAAAGTCACCACTCATCATTCTTATTAGCTTGGCATACCCAGAGACTGAGACTACAGATCTTGATTCTTGACATGAGATTAAGGCAAGTAAGTGTTTTTTTTATTTTTTATTTTATACTATTAGGCTTTAACCGGAGGGTTGCAGTTCGATCCCTGGCCAGGTCATGACTAAGTGCTCTTGAGCAAGGCACCTAACCCCCCAGCTGCTTGACGGGTGCCATAATTAGAGCAGCCCACCTATTTGAGCAAAAAAAAGCTAAAAATGGTAAAATACCCAAAAACACCAAAATACACCTAAAGAAGGGGCATTGTGCTACTCCTGATGAGAGAATAAACAGTTGGACAATAGACAAAAAGCAGAGAGAAGCAACATTTTATGAGTATCTCATAAGCTTTTGTAAGGTGCTAGGCTTAGGGCCTTATTTATCAAGGGATAGCGCCAGGTAGTGTCTCACTAGCGCCAGGTATCGCCAGCTATCGGCGGCTACCAACTCCAGAACGCCAGGCTGCGAACACAATCACGCATTTATCACGCTAAATAAGGCTAGCGCCGGCGAGAGCATCAGCTAGCGCAGGATTCCTCATGTAGCAGACTTCAACGAACAGCGCCGCTGCTAATCCCATCACAGCGCCAGGTATGACCTCTCGCTACCTGGCGCTCTCCAATGCATTTCAATGGAGCAATCTTTAAATATTCATAATTAATTGATATTAATGTTTTTTTTTTTTTTTTTTTTTTTTAAATGTCAAAAATTCGGTGACCACTTCTGCAATGTTATATCTTTTTTTTTAAGGTAAAAAAAAAAAAAAAATTTGTGCAGAATTGATATTACAGGTCTGATATTAATGTATTCATATTACAAAATGTTTATAAAAACTTGTTTATTATTTTTTTCCAAAAATAAGGTTGTTTGGGGGTTAAAAAACTACTTCGCCGCCAGTAGGGATGAGCGAATCGATCCGGACGAACCCGGATTCGATCCGAATTTCATGGAAAATTCGATTCGGATCGAATCCGAATTTCCCCGCGATTCAATCGCTCGAAGTTTTCCTTTAACATCCATTCATTACATTACAGGCATTCTAAGATGGCGAACGGGACATGTCCAGACATCTACCCCGCGCCAGTGCAAGCTGGGGCAGTCACATGCAGCCTGTCAGCAGCCAGCAAGCCCGGTGACGTCACAGCGCTATTTAAGGCCGGCGGCCATCTTGCTTTTCCTCATTTCTGTATTGCATTCGTGAGAGACAGAACGCTGCTGTAGGCAGGGAGAGAGACAGTTAGACAGACAGGGACAGACAGGGACAGGCTGGAGACAGGCAGGAGACAGACAGAAAGTCAGCGAAAAACAGGGAAAGTTAGGAAAAATCGGAGGCAGTCACAGGGAGATTTTTTTTTTTTTCATCCAGAGTGTTTGTTACTGGCTGGCTGACTGGCTTTGTTAGCGTTTTCAGGCTGCTTATACACTAACTGTGCATATATACTGAACTGATCTTAAGTCTGCTGTGAGGCATCCCATTCTGTGACTACACCAGCCTCTATTTAAGACCATAACCATTTGCACTTATTCTAATTGAAATTAGGCCTGATAAAGACACGTTTGCTGTGCATAGCACTACTGGTCCCAGGTGCACTGCTGGTTTTTGTGGCATCCCATTCTGTGACTACACCAGCCTCTATTTAAGACCATAACCATTTGCACTTATTCTAATTGAAATTAGGCCTGATAAAGACACTTTTGTTGTGCATAGACTTACTGCTCCCTGCCAGGTGCACTGCTGGTTTTTGGGGCATCCCATTCTGTGACTACACCAGCCTCTATTTAAGACCATAACCATTTGCACTTATTCTAATTGAAATTAGGCCTGATAAAGACACTTTTGCTGTGCATAGCACTACTGGTCCCAGGTGCACTCTGCTGTGAGGCATCCCATTCTGTGACTACACCAGCCTCTATTTAAGACCATAACCCTTTGCACTTATTCTAATTGAAATTAGGCCTGATAAAGACACTTTTGCTGTGCATAGCACTACTGGTCCCAGGTGCACTGCTGGTTTTTGGGGCATCCCATTCTGTGACTACACCAGCCTCTATTTAAGACCATAACCATTTGCACTTATTCTAATTGAAATTAGGCCTGATAAAGACACTTTTGCTGTGCATAGACTTACTGCTCCCTGCCAGGTGCACTGCTGGTTTTTGGGGCATCCCATTCTGTGACTACACCAGCCTCTATCTAAGACCATAACCATTTGCACTTATTCTAATTGAAATTAGGCCTGATAAAGACACTTTTGCTGTGCATAGACTTACTGCTAACTGCCAGGTGCACTGCTGGTTTTTGGGGCATCCCATTCTGTGACTACACCAGCCTCTATTTAAGACCATAACCATTTGCACTTATTCTAATTGAAATTATGCCTGATAAAGACACTTTTGCTGTGCATGCTCTCTGGTTTTTGTGACATCCCATTCTGTGACTACACCAGCCTCTATTTAAGACCATAACCATTTGCACTTATTCTAATTGAAATTAGGCCTGATAAAGACACTTTTGCTGTGCATGCTCTCTGGTTTTTGTGGCATCCCATTTTGTGACTACACCAGCCTCTGTTTAAGACCATAACCATTTGCACTTATTCTAATTGAAATTAGGCCTGATAAAGACACTTTTGCTGTGCATAGACTTACTGCTGCCTGCCAGGTGCACTGCTGGTTTTTGGGGCATCCCATTCTGTGACTACACCAGCCTCTATTTAAGACCATAACCATTTGCACTTATTCTAATTGAAATTAGGCCTGATAAAGACACTTTTGCTGTGCATAGACTTACTGCTCCCTGCCAGGTGCACTGCTGGTTTTTGGGGCATCCCATTCTGTGACTACACCAGCCTCTATTTAAGACCATAACCATTTGCACTTATTCTAATTGAAATTAGGCCTGATAAAGACACTTTTGCTGTGCATAGACTTACTGCTGCCTGCCAGGTGCACTGCTGGTTTTTGGGGCATCCCATTCTGTGACTACACCAGCCTCTATTTAAGACCATAACCATTTGCACTTATTCTAATTGAAATTAGGCCTGATAAAGACACTTTTGCTGTGCATAGACTTACTGCTCCCTGCCAGGTGCACTGCTGGTTTTTGGGGCATCCCATTCTGTGACTACACCAGCCTCTATTTAAGACCATAACCATTTGCACTTATTCTAATTGAAATTAGGCCTGATAAAGACACTTTTGCTGTGCATAGCACTACTGGTCCCAGGTGCACTCTGCTGTGAGGCATCCCATTCTGTGACTACACCAGCCTCTATTTAAGACCATAACCATTTGCACTTATTCTAATTGAAATTAGGCCTGATAAAGACACTTTTGCTGTGCATAGCTCTACTGGTCCCAGGTGCACTCTGCTGTGAGGCATCCCATTCTGTGACTACACCAGCCTCTATTTAAGACCATAACCATTTGCACTTATTCTAATTGAAATTAGGCCTGATAAAGACACTTTTGCTGTGCATAGCACTACTGGTCCCAGGTGCACTGCTGGTTTTTGGGGCATCCCATTCTGTGACTACACCAGCCTCTATTTAAGACCATAACCATTTGCACTTATTCTAATTGAAATTAGGCCTGATAAAGACACTTTTGCTGTGCATAGACTTACTGCTCCCTGCCAGGTGCACTGCTGGTTTTTGGGGCATCCCATTCTGTGACTACACCAGCCTCTATTTAAGACCATAACCATTTGCACTTATTCTAATTGAAATTAGGCCTGATAAAGACACTTTTGCTGTGCATAGACTTACTGCTGCCTGCCAGGTGCACTGCTGGTTTTTGGGGCATCCCATTCTGTGACTACACCAGCCTCTATTTAAGACCATAACCATTTGCACTTATTCTAATTGAAATTAGGCCTGATAAAGACACTTTTGCTGTGCATAGCACTACTGGTCCCAGGTGCACTCTGCTGTGAGGCATCCCATTCTGTGACTACACCAGCCTCTATTTAAGACCATAACTATTTGCACTTATTCTAATTGAAATTAGGCCTGATAAAGACACTTTTGCTGTGCATAGCACTACTGGTCCCAGGTGCACTGCTGGTTTTTGGGGCATCCCATTCTGTGACTACACCAGCCTCTATTTAAGACCATAACCATTTGCACTTATTCTAATTGAAATTAGGCCTGATAAAGACACTTTTGCTGTGCATAGACTTACTGCTCCCTGCCAGGTGCACTGCTGGTTTTTGGGGCATCCCATTCTGTGACTACACCAGCCTCTATTTAAGACCATAACCATTTGCACTTATTCTAATTGAAATTAGGCCTGATAAAGACACTTTTGCTGTGCATGCTCTCTGGTTTTTGGGGCATCCCATTCTGTGACTACACCAGCCTCTATTTAAGACCATAACCATTTGCACTTATTCTAATTGAAATTAGGCCTGATAAAGACACTTTTGCTGTGCATAGCACTACTGGTCCCAGGTGCACTGCTGGTTTTTGGGGCATCCCATTCTGTGACTACACCAGCCTCTATTTAAGACCATAACCATTTGAACTTATTCTAATTGAAATTAGGCCTGATAAAGACACTTTTGCTGTGCATAGCACTACTGGTCCCAGGTGCACTGCTGGTTTTTGTGGCATCCCTTTCTGTGACTACACCAGCCTCTATTTAAGACCATAACCATTTGCACTTATTCTAATTGAAATTAGGCCTGATAAAGACACGTTTGCTGTGCATAGACTTACTGCTCCCTGCCAGGTACACTGCTGGTTTTTGGGGCATCCCATTCTGTGACTACACCAGCCTCTATTTAAGACCATAACCATTTGCACTTATTCTAATTGAAATTAGGCCTGATAAAGACACTTTTGCTGTGCATAGCACTACTGGTCCCAGGTGCACTCTGCTGTGAGGCATCCCATTCTGTGACTACACCAGCCTCTATTTAAGACCATAACCATTTGCACTTATTCTAATTGAAATTAGGCCTGATAAAGACACTTTTGCTGTGCATAGCTCTACTGGTCCCAGGTGCACTCTGCTGTGAGGCATCCCATTCTGTGACTACACCAGCCTCTATTTAAGACCATAACCATTTGCACTTATTCTAATTGAAATTAGGCCTGATAAAGACACTTTTGCTGTGCATAGCACTACTGGTCCCAGGTGCACTGCTGGTTTTTGGGGCATCCCATTCTGTGACTACACCAGCCTCTATTTAAGACCATAACCATTTGCACTTATTCTAATTGAAATTAGGCCTGATAAAGACACTTTTGCTGTGCATAGACTTACTGCTGCCTGCCAGGTGCACTCCTGTTGGGGCATCCCATTCTGTGACTACACCAGCCTCTATTTAAGACCATAACCATTTGCACTTATTCTAATTGAAATTAGGCCTGATAAAGGCACTTTTGCTGTGCATGCTCTCTGGTTTTTGTGGCATCCCATTCTGTGACTACACCAGCCTCTATTTAAGACCATAACCATTTGCTCTTATTCTAATAGAAATTTGGCCTGATAAAGACACTTTTGCTGTGCATAGTAGTACTGCTCACAGGTGCACTGCTGGCTGTTGGGGCATCCCATTCTGTGACTACACAAGCCTCTATTTACTACTATAACCCTTTGCACTTATTCTAATAGAAATTTGGCCTGATAAAGACACTTTTGCTGTGCATAGTAGTACTGCTGCCAGGTGCACTGCTGGCTGTTGGGGCATCCCATTCTGTAACATAGCATACCCCTCTTTATTTACACTAAGCAGCTCTCTTATTTACACTAGGCAGGCCTGTTGGAGGCTGAGTGTTACTGCTCACTTTTGGTGTGCATTATATTCTGTTTCATATAGACCCACTGCTGCCTGGGGGTTCTTAAAATATCACCTACTACCACGCCAGTTAGACTATGTCGGCAGACAAGTGCCTGGAAGTGAAAGGAGGAGTGGCAGAGGCCAAGATTCCGCAGGCAGAGGTCGCAGCAGACTGGGGGCCAGTAGCAGCAGGAGTCACGCTGAGAGACCTAATCTGCCAGTATCTGCTAGCGGTCGGGTCTCCACCAGTAACGCATCTGCCGTGGTAGATTGGTTGATGCGCTCATCAACAACATCATCACAACTTACGTCTGAGACCCCCAGTCTAGGGTCGGTAGGTTCCTCTGACACAACCCTGAGTTGGCATGCCCCATTGCCTCTGTCCTACGCCGTTCCCTCCCCCAGCGACGTATCCAATGCTTTGGGTTCAGCTCCACTCTTTAGTGAGGAGGACGATCAGATAGAGGACAGTCAGCAGCTACTGCCCAGCCAAGAAATGGAGGTGGCTTCTCTAGCTAGGCAGACAAATAGTGATGTGGACAGTGTCGTGGGTGCTGCGAGCGTTCCAGCTCCTGCGCCAGACACTGTTGACGAATCCACGAACATCAGTGACGTACAGCCACAACTCGGTGATAATGATGATGACGATGAAGCCGATCGCACTTGGGAGCTGGGTGATGAAGGGGCTTCATCGTCATCATCAGGAGAAGAGGGGCGCAGGTTGCCCCGGAGTCAGCAGCTGAGGCAGCAAGGTGGTAGCAGTCAGCATGGGGGCACAATTCCAAAGGCTGGAGCCGGCCGGGGCCGGGGTAGAGCACCTGCTGTGCGGCAGTCTACCTTATCAGGAGTTAGTGGAGCAGGGGTTCCTGGAGTTGGCAACAGCAGCAGTGAATCAGTGAGGCCAGGGGGTGGGAAAAGTAGCTACTCGGCAGTGTGGCAGTTTTTCCTGAAGCATCCGCAGGAGGGTAACATGGCCACATGCAAGATATGTAGGCAAAAGGTGAAGCGTGGCCAGGGTCCAAATGTTGGCACCACGGCCCTGCGTCAACATATGATGCGTCACCATAAAGCGACCTAGGAGAACCGAGGCTCCCAAGGGGTGGTCCAGTCTGCTTCCTCACCAAGTGGCACGCCGCTCCCAATTTCTGCCAGCCAAGGCTCCAGCACCTCAGCCGAAGGCAGCTGTGTGTCATACCCATCCTCTGTCGCTCCTGCTCCTCCTCCTCCAAGTCATGCATCCCGCCAGCAAACCATCAGCGAAGCCATGTCCAAGAGACAGCAGTATGCGCCCACTCATCCTACGGCGCAGAAGCTGAAAGTGCTCCTGTCCAAGTTGCTGGTGCTGCAGTCGCTCCCTTTTCAGGTGGTGGAATCTGCACCTTTCAGAGAACTGATGGCTTGTGCCGAGCCGAGGTGGAGAGTCCCAAGCCGTCATTTCTTTGCCAAGAAGGCAGTACCAGCGCTGCACACTTTTGTTGAACAGAAGGTGGGCCAGTCCTTGAGCCTGTCGGTGTGTAGCAAAGTGCATGGCAGCGCCGACATCTGGAGCTGTAACTACGGTCAGGGACAGTACATGTCGTTTACGGCCCACTGGGTGAATGTGGTCCCTTTGCAGCAGCAGCAGCAACTTGGACAGGTCACGCCGCTTCGGCCTCCGCGCTCCCTGCCCGTTGGGCCTGTGACACCGTGCGACTCGGCCTCCTCATCCTCCGCCATCTCCTCACCCTCCACTGTAGGCTCAAGTCTCAGTGCCCCTCCAGTCTACCATGTGTGCAGGGCACGGAGGTGTCACGCAGTGCTTCACATGGTTTGTCTTGGCGAACGGAGTCACACAGGGGAGGAACTGCTTAAATGTATTCATCAGGAAATCCAAACATGGCTTACTCCAAGAAAACTTAAAATGGGAATCATGGTTACCGACAATGGGAAGAACATTTTGTCTGCGCTGCGCCAAGGAAGCCTGACCCATGCCCCCTGCATGGCTCAAGTCTTCAATCTGGTTGTCAAGCGGTTTCTGAAGTGTTCCCCCCATCTGCAAGACATCCTAACAACTTCAAGGAAACTTTGCATGCACTTCAGCCACTCATACACCGCCAAACACACCCTTCTTGAGCTACAGCGTCAGAATGGTATCCCCCAACATAGTCTGATTTGCGATGTTTCCACCCGTTGGAATTCCACCCTTCACATGTTGTACCGATTATATGAACAGAGAAAAGCCATCACGGATTTCCTGATGATCCAAGCAGATAGGGGGACTCCCCTGTGTAACTTCAATGTCAACCAGTGGCAGCTCATACGTGACACCTGCCGTTTGCTCAGGCCCTTTGAGGAAGCCACTTTATTTGTCAGTCGGCAGGATTACGGGATGAACGACGTGATTCCACTGCTTCATGTACTACAGCACATGTTGGAAATCATGGCTGGTCAGGGCACTGGAGACATGGCGTTTACATCTTATGGCCACATGAACCCCATTGGAGCTGAACTGGAGGAGGAGGAGGAAGAGGAGGAGGAGGAGGAGTTGCCCAGCGAAACACAGTTTAGGCTTGGCGAAATGGCTGGTTTATCTAGTCAGCCGACAGGAGAGGAGGAGCAGGAGCAGCCAGAGGAGCTAGAGGTTTTTGAGGAAGGCGAGACAGAGGACCCGGGCACACCGTGGCAGTATGCAGTGGAGATGGAGACAGGTAGTCCATCCGAGTCACTTGCGCAAATGGCAGGAAGCATGCTCACGTTCTTGCGTAGTGACCCCAGAATTGTTTCCATCTGTCAGCTGGCTGTCCACCTTATTGGACCCTCGCTTCCGGCACAAAATGGGGGCATTTTTTAAACCCACCGAGAGGGAGGACAAACTGAACTACTACAAAGACATTCTACGTAGGCAGTTGGCCGATGCCTATCTGCGCCATGGTCCATACTCTCGCAGGTCTGACTCGAGGGGACCTCTGCGCTCACCTTCCACTGCCATGGCCGCTGGGGGGGTTGGCAGGAGCAGCAGCAGCAGCTCCATCAGCAGCAGCCTCAGTCTTCAGTCACTAATGAGTAGCTTTCTACACCCGCATAGTGAGGCTACTCATGAGCAGCAGGAAGACCTGGAGCAGGACCTCAACCAGCAGGTCATGTCATACTTTGACATGACCATGCCAACACACCTTGAGGATCCGCTGGAATTCTGGGCAACCAAACTTGATTTGTGGCCGCAACTAGCAGAGTTTGCCCTGAAAAAACTGTCCTGCCCGGCAAGTAGCGTGCCATCTGAGCGGGTGTTTAGTGCGGCGGGGGCCATAGTTACGGCGAGGAGAACTCGTCTGTCAACTCAAAATGTGGAGAGACTCACCTTTGTCAAAATGAATCAGGGATGGATCAGCCAGGATTTCCACCCACCAATGCCTGATGCATGCGACTAGATTCAGCATGGTGCCACGTTTTACACTTTCCTTTTTGGCGCAAAACATATTTATGTCTTTAGGCCAATTTTTGGGCTCCTGCTGATGCCAACTCCAGGGTGTGAATCATCCAATTTTTGGGCTCCTGAAGCCAACCCCAGGGTCTCTTTAAAGTAATATTTGGGCTCCTGCTGCTGCCAACTCCAGGGTGTGATTCATCCAATTTTTGGGCTCCTGAAGCCAACCCCAGGGTCTCTTTAAAGTAATATTTGGGCTCCTGCTGCTGCTGCTGCCAACTCCAGGGTGTGATTCATCCAATTTTTGGGCTACTGAAGCCAACCCCAGTGTCTCTTTAAAGTAATGTTTGGGCTCCTGCTGCTGCTGCCAACTCCAGGGTGTGATTCATCCAATTTTTGGCCTCCTGAAGCCAACCCCAGTGTCTCTTTAAAGTAATATTTGGGCTGCTCCTGCTGCCAACTCCAGGGTGTGAATCATCCAATTTTTGGGCTCCTGAAGCCAACCCCAGGGTCTCTTTAAAGTAATATTTGGGCTCCTGCTGCTGCTGCTGCTGCCAACTCCAGGGTGTGATTCATCCTATTTTTGGGCTCCTGAAGCCAACCCCAGTGTCTCTTTAAAGTAATGTTTGGGCTGCTGCTGCTGCCAGCTCTAGGGTGTGATTCATCCAATTTTTGGGCTCCTGAAGCCAACCCCAGGGTCTCTTTAAAGTAATATTTGGGCTCCTGCTGCTGCTGCTGCCAACTCCAGGGTGTGAATCATCCAATTTTTGGGCTCCTGAAGCCAACCCCAGTGTCTCTTTAAAGTAATGTTTGGGCTCCAGCTGCTGCTGCTGCTGCCAACTCCGGGGTGTAATTCATCCAATTTTTGGGCTCCTGAAGCCAACCCCAGTGTCTCTTTAAAGTAATGTTTGGGCTCCTGTTGCTGCTGCTGCTGCCAACTCCAGGGTGTGATTCATCCAATTTTTGGGCTACTGAAGCCAACCCCAGTGTCTCTTTAAAGTAATGTTTGGGCTCCTGCTGCTGCTGCCAACTCCAGGGTGTGATTCATCCAATTTTGGGGCTCCTGAAGCCAACCCCAGGGTCTCTTTAAAGTAATATTCGGGCTCCTGCTGCTGCTGCTGCCAACTCCAGGGTGTGAATCATCCAATTTTTGGGCTCCTGAAGCCAACCCCAGGGTCTCTTTAAAGTAATATTTGGGCTCCTGCTGCTGCTGCTGCCAACTCCAGGGTGTGAATCATCCAATTTTTGGGCTCCTGAAGCCAACCCCAGGGTCTCTTTAAAGTAATATTCGGGCTCCTGCTGCTGCTGCTGCCAACTCCAGGGTGTGAATCATCCAATTTTTGGGCTCCTGAAGCCAACCCCAGGGTCTCTTTAAAGTAATATTTGGGCTCCTGCTGCTGCTGCTGCCAACTCCAGGGTGTGAATCATCCAATTTTTGGGCTCCTGAAGCCAACCCCAGTGTCTCTTTAAAGTAATGTTTGGGCTGCTGCTGCTGCCAACTCCAGGGTGTGATTCATCCAATTTTTGGGCTCCTGAAGCCAACCCCAGTGTCTCTTTAAAGTAATGTTTGGGCTCCTGTTGCTGCTGCTGTTGCCAACTCCTGCCAACTCCAGGGTGTGAATCATCCAATTTTTGGGCTCCTGAAGCCAACCCCAGTGTCTCTTTAAAGTAATGTTTGGGCTTTTGCTGCTGCTGCTGCTGCCAAATCCAGGGTGTGATTCATCCAATTTTTGGGCTCCTGAAGCCAACCCCAGTGTCTCTTTAAAGTAATGTTTGGGCTCCTGCTGCTGCTGCCAACTCCAGGGTGTGATTCATCCAATTTTTGGGCTCCTGAAGCCAACCCCAGTGTCTCTTTAAAGTAATGTTTGGGCTCCTGTTGCTGCTGCTGTTGCCAACTCCTGCCAACTCCAGGGTGTGAATCATCCAATTTTTGGGCTCCTGAAGCCAACCCCAGTGTCTCTTTAAAGTAATGTTTGGGCTCCTGCTGCTGCTGCCAACTCCAGGGTGTGATTCATCCAATTTTTGGGCTCCTGAAGCCAACCCCAGGGTCTCTTTAAAGTAATATTTGGGCTGCTGCTGCTGCCAACTCCAGGGTGTGAATCATCCAATTTTTGGGCTCCTGAAGCCAACCCCAGTGTCTCTTTAAAGTAATATTTGGGCTCCTGCTGCTGCTGCTGCCAACTACAGGGTGTGATTCATCCTATTTTTGGGCTCCTGAAGCCAACCCCAGTGTCTCTTTAAAGTAATGTTTGGGCTGCTGTTGCTGCCAACTCCAGGGTGTGATTCATCCAATTTTTGGGCTCCTGAAGCCAACCCCAGGGTCTCTTTAAAGTAATATTTGGGCTCCTGCTGCTGCTGCTGCTGCCAACTCCAGGGTGTGATTCATCCTATTTTTGGGCTCCTGAAGCCAACCCCAGTGTCTCTTTAAAGTAATGTTTGGGCTGCTGCTGCTGTCAACTCCAGGGTGTGATTCATCCAATTTTTGGCCTCCTGAAGCCAACCCCAGTGTCTCTTTAAAGTAATATTTGGGCTGCTCCTGCTGCTGCTGCTGCTGCTGCCAACTCCAGGGTGTGATTCATCCTATTTTTGGGCTCCTGAAGCCAACCCCAGTGTCTCTTTAAAGTAATGTTTGGGCTGCTGCTGCTGCCAGCTCCAGGGTGTGATTCATCCAATTTTTGGGCTCCTGAAGCCAACCCCAGGGTCTCTTTAAAGTAATATTTGGGCTCCTGCTGCTGCTGCCAACTCCAGGGTGTGAATCATCCAATTTTTGGGCTCCTGAAGCCAACCCCAGTGTCTCTTTAAAGTAATGTTTGGGCTGCTGCTGCTGCCAACTCCAGGGTGTGATTCATCCAATTTTTGGGCTCCTGAAGCCAACCCCAGTGTCTCTTTAAAGTAATGTTTGGGCTCCTGTTGCTGCTGCTGTTGCCAACTCCTGCCAACTCCAGGGTATGAATCATCCAATTTCTGGGCTCCTGAAGCCAACCCCAGTGTCTCTTTAAAGTAATGTTTGGGCTCCTGCTGCTGCTGCCAACTCCAGGGTGGGATTCATCCAATTTTTGGGCTCCTGAAGCCAACCCCAGTGTCTCTTTACAGTAATGTTTGGGCTCCTGCTGCTGCTGCTGCCAACTCCAGGGTGTGATTCATCCAATTTTTGGGCTCCTGAAGCCAACCCCAGGGTCTCTTTAAAGTAATATTTGGGCTCCTGCTGCTGCTGCTGCCAACTCCAGGGTGTGAATCATCCAATTTTTGGGCTCCTGAAGCCAACCCCAGAGTCTCTTTAAAGTAATATTTGGGCTCCTGCTGCTGCTGCTGCCAACTCCAGGGTGTGAATCATCCAATTTTTGGGCTCCTGAAGCCAACCCCAGTGTCTCTTTAAAGTAATGTTTGGGCCCCCGCTGCTGCTGCCAACTCCAGGGTGTGATTCATCCAATTTTTGGGCTCCTGAAGCCAACCCCAGTGTCTCTTTAAAGTAATGTTTGGGCTGCTGCTGCTGCTGCCAACTCCAGGGTGTGATTCATCCAATTTTTGGGCTCCTGAAGCCAACCCCAGTGTCTCTTTAAAGTAATGTTTGGGCTCCTGTTGCTGCTGCTGTTGCCAACTCCTGCCAACTCCAGGGTGTGAATCATCCAATTTTTGGGCTCCTGAAGCCAACCCCAGTGTCTCTTTAAAGTAATGTTTGGGCTCCTGCCGCTGCTGCTGCTGCCAACTCCAGGGTGTGAATCATCCAATTTTTGGGCTCCTGAAGCCAACCCCAGTGTCTCTTTAAAGTAATGTTTGGGCTCCTGCTGCTGCTGCCAACTCCAGGGTGTGAATCATCCAATTTTTGGGCTCCTGAAGCCAACCCCAGTGTCTCTTTAAAGTAATGTTTGGGCTCCTGCTGCTGCTGCTGCCAATTCCAGGGTGTGATTCATCCTATTTTTGGGCTCCTGAAGCCAACCCCAGTGTCTCTTTAAAGTAATGTTTGGGCTGCTGCTGCTGCCAACTCCAGGGTGTGATTCATCCAATTTTTGGGCTCCTGAAGCCAACCCCAGTGTCTCTTTAAAGTAATGTTTGGGCTCCTGTTGCTGCTGCTGCTGCTGCTGCCAACTCCTGCCAACTCCAGGGTGTGAATCATCCAATGTTTGGGCTCCTGAAGCCAACCCCAGTGTCTCTTTAAAGTAATGTTTTGGCTGCTGCTGCTGCTGCCAACTCCAGGGTGTGATTCATCCTATTTTTGGGCTTCTGCTGCTGCCAACTCCAGTGTCTCTTTAAAGCAATGTTTGGGCTCCTGCCCCTCATAGTGATGCCACTTCAACTCTCTGCAATTGTGCCGCTCTGCGATTCTATTAGCGATGCCTCTGATCTACATGTGATATTTATTCAAAGTATTATTTAACTAACCCAGCACGCATCCTATGCATGTTACAGCAAGGCAGAATGGTTTACAGCCCTATTGAGGCTCTAGGAGGCTCAGAAATAGCCGTTTTTAATAGCGATTCGTCGCGAATAAATTTGGGTCGAAACGATTTTTGTCAGAAAATTTGGCGAATCAGTCGAATCGAATTTTTCAAAAGTTCGCTCATCTCTAGCCGCCAGCGCTCTGGGGTTTAAACAAGCATTTCACAGCGCGAGAATTCTTTGAGCGTGATTTGTTAATGAATATGCTGTGAGCCGTTCGCTATGGCCATTCGCTGTCATGCGGTCCCATACAGCGCGGAACCTGTCAAACAGCGACTCCTAACCCCGTATTCAACATTACCGCACACCGACTGAGTCGCTGTCAACAACCGAACAACGGCCAAGCACAGCGAATACTAGCCGGCGCTGTAAAAATAACGCTACTGCCGCTCATCTGTCGCTACCTGGCGCTATTAATAAATCAGCCTCCCCGTCTACCTTTTCAGAGGATGTTCTAAACTTGAACCCTTTTTTTTGTTGGGCTGTCCTCGCTTGCTCTCTGAGCTTTAATTGTAATGGTCAACCGCTCCGGTTTTGTGATTGATCAACCTTCAGCTGCACTGGGTGGCTTTTGGATTGAATTCGCCTCTATAATTACCGACATAAAGGTCCGCAGGACACAAGAGAGGAGAATGGTGATGAAGCTACTCTGGGACAATGGATAGGTTTAATATTCATGGAGGGGCTCTGGAATAATCTTGCCAGTAAGCTAAATGTTTGCTTCTGTACAGCAAATCTTAGCATGCAGAAGGGAGAGCAGAAGAGGGAAATCTTGGTAAGAATAGTACCCAGTAACAAATAGACATTTATCAAGTTATAGGGAACAAGATTTTATTCCATAGCAATGTTTTCAAGGCCCCTTGCACGCCTAGCCACTGGCTCTGAAGCAGGAATACTACAATGGCTTACTACTCCTGCCTTTGAATATTAATGGCCACTTTTGGTGCAGCATTACCCTTGTTGTGGCAGATTATGTATACGCAGGCTAAGCATGTATGATGCTTTAACTGCACTGTAGTTAAGTTTTCATTTTACCTGACCACCTCATCAGGTTTCTCACTATCATCTCTATGGCCATCTTGTGGCTGCCTGACTGGGTGACTATTAGTGTGACTCGTGTCATGCAGAAGTGGCATTCTTCACACGCACACAGGACAGAGAGATAACATCACAGAAAGCTGTGATATGCTGTACAATGTAACCAGCAGGGATCTTTACAGCTTTTCACAATGTAACAGCAGCACATATTCCTGCTTGTTACATTGTGAATTGATTGAACTCTCAGCGTTATATTGAGGCTTCCTTTTTCTTCTTTCACACTTTTTTGGTTAATGAAAACCTCTGTCATTACCTAAAGATAATTCCTAGCATTACATTTTTTAAAATAAAGCTGGCTGCATTTTACCAAAGTTTTGTTAGAATGTGGTTCTCATTGAACTGAACTAAATCAGCAAAACTGTATTTGAATTTGAAGCGTCACTATAACCATATGTTAACCATTTCCTCATTCATGTATGGCTGGCAACCACATGACTGCTGGTGACCAATCTGAATATCTCAGTGGGTTTGCACATGAAACCTAAAAGGTTTCCGTTGGTCACCTGATTAGCTGCTGCCATTTTGTTCTATAGACCATGAATGAGGAAGTGGTGACTTTACTATAGTTTCTTCCTAACTTTATCTAAATTTGTGGCACAATTGTAAAGCAAACTACGGTATAATTAGTAGCAGTGGGAAGAATAACATTTTACTATAAAGTAAATATAGGCTAAACTAAGAATTAGTGGAATTTTGTTATGCCCACAAAAAATCTATAAAATCTATTGTTTAAAGTAACAGAACAGAAATAGACAGTTGACTAAAAGATATTATGTCAGAAAATCTGTTGAGACTATAATGGTGGTCAACCTGAGAATCTCTCTTGTTGTTGAAAAGCTCTTGTAATGGACATTTTGGAAGATGGAGTAGATTAATATGTCCAATGTGATCACATGTTTAGTGATTAGGAAGAAACTTAAGATATTTAAAAAGGCTCAAGCCTTTTATGATTCTTAAGTAGATGTTGTCCATTAGCAACCTGTACAGGAGCATAAATATCAAACTATTGTTTTATGTCCCCTGAAATGCTGCTTCAATGATTATGCAGAATATGGGATTAATCAAGAAACAGTACCAGAGAAATTGAGAAGGCCCAAGTCTTGCCATGTTGTGCAAGGAATTATGGACCAAGCTTCTGGAATACTTGTTTTGGTTTTTTGTCAAAAGCTGTGTTTGACAACCCTGTCCAGAAATACAACCAACAGTCCATGAGAGGGAATTTTCACAATTAGGCACAGGTTTAGTCATAGCTATCTCACCTTGATATCCAAAAATGATCTGTCTGTGGTACAAGAATAAGAAGGTTTAAGAGACACTATACTAGACCTACCAAACATGTATGGCAGAAGCTTGGTTTGTAATTTCTAAATCATGGAAAGCTTCTTTTTTGTCAATGGTTCTGGTGCAAACTTTTACTCTAGAAGTAAGGAGTGAAAATGGGGCGAGTCCCACCTTCCATACAGACTGTACATGTGGTCCTCTACTGGGGAGTGTGCCGTAAGGGCAGGCCAGCTTTAGACTCTGGCTATGGTTATGCCTTATTTGCAATTGCAGCTGAAGAAAGCTCTCTAAAGCCGGGCTTTATTATTAGTGTATGAAGAAAGATGTATTATAAACAATAAAAGTACATTGCATACAATCTGCTTTACATTTATCCAGTTTTGTTAAACTAGCTGAAAGACATTACAATAACCATTTGCCATAACAGCTAAGTTTGCACACAGGAATACAAAAGATGAAAAGCTATACAGCTATATTTTTACATTCTGGCAGAAACTAAGAAAGAGAGATGCTTCTGCAAAGGCCGAAATGACCCAGATCTTCTCAACTGCATATTTTCAACAGTTTTTCTGGCACCTCAAAGGCCTGTTTTATTTTGCATGTTGGCCATTCTCCATTTCCATTTTAAACAGGGTGAACTGGGGGTCACAAGCAGCCAAGAAATAAGAAAAATAAAATAAGAAGCCCTATTTGTGATTTCAAATCAAATGTTCTTGGCATCACAATAGACCACATCAGGGCTACATAGGTACAAGGTTGGAAAAGAACAAATCATGTTGCCTAAGATTTTGACACAGAGAGAAAGTCAAATATGAGAGAGAAATACTGTGCAGTACAGTCATTGGAATAGGTTAGGCCCCATTATGTCTAGACAGTTAAAGGCCATTAAACTTGTGGTAGAGCGAGTACAAATACAATGGGTGTGTAAAACAAATAGTTAATTTCTGCATAAACAGAATAGTGAATCCAGAAGCAGGGTTGAAGATCAAGAAAAAGGCTTTCCCAGTCTTAGAATTTACTGCCTTGGCAGCCACATTGAGGGATCGTGGTCCCAAGAAGTGAAAAAAAGAGTACATTGAAAGGAGGGGATATCTCTAATATTGAACTCCCTACACGGCCATTCCAAGGCACCACATAGAAGCACTGCAGGTCACAGGGAATGAAAAGAAAGTGGAAGTAAGGAACCAAAGGTTGATGTTAGGGACTAGGAGAATCCTACATAGACAGTCATTGAATTCCAAGGTGCCACAGTGTGAGGGTCCCAATCCCAGGAAGTGAAAAAAGTAGCTAGTAGTTTTTAAACCAGATGGTAACTTTAAGAAAAAAGAAGGGAACTATGATTCTTCTGCACAGACAGCCATTCCATTCCAAGACACCAAATAAATGGGGGCCCAATCCCAGGAATTAAGGAGAAAGATCAGCTAGTGGATGTAAGGGTACAGTATGTCTGTAGTGTTACAGGCTATTGCTAATGTATCCCATAAAATGCAGATGATGCAGTCTCTAAACCAGCAATTGACATGATCAAATCAGACAAAGAAGTGCCATCTTCTTTTGGGCAGGCATCCTTGGTGATGGCCAGCTTTGGACCAGGTGCTTACCTTATATCTGACAATCATCTATCTAGAGTCTATATATAGCACAACATAGAGGTGATTATTTGATTAACTGAATCTATGTGCAATTTATACCTGATAATTCTTCACGTCTAGTGAAGGTCAAGCCAAAGCACAATTTGTGTTATTCAGAAATAGGCCATATCAAGCAACCCTGGATGTACAGTATTAACCCTTTAACCGCCAGCCACGTAAAATTTCATTTTTAGGGAAACTCTGTGCAACCAAAGAATTAATTGAGGGATTACTTCCAGAAAACTGCACCTATGTCAACAAGCCTGGTACGCCTAGAAAGCCTGAGGTATTGTTTGTTGGGGGTATTTCAAATGTAAAGGGTTGTTTTTCTTGAAAAACTGCAAGGTGCGCATATTGCATGGCATAGTTTTATCTGAAAATCTCCTAAAGCGCTGTTTCAGTTTGGGGGAGTCTCCTGGGCAGGAAAGGGTATCTACCTATACATATGTGGTACCGCTGTAACCGGAAGAAATTTGGATTTCACACACAATAAGATTTTATTGACAAACTAACATTTTTGTTATTACAAAAAAACACTACAAATTGTAAAAAATTTTTTTTTTTTTTTTTTTGCACAATTTTCACCCCAAAATATTGAGAATACACAGAAAATGACAAACAAGACATTTCATGTTAAAGCCCAGGCTCTGCTGAAGAAAACAATAAATTACTTTTCTGGGAAATCCCTGGAAATCCCTTCAAAAATCACAGTTGAACATGAGGAGCGCAAAATGGTCTGGCAACAAAGGGTGACAAAATCTCAAGGTAGGCTGGCGGTTAAAGGGTTAAAAGATTACTTGACCTCCAGACTCGACACTTTTCTCCTCATTAGAGCACAGTAGAAAGTGGGCTTGTCAGACAACAACTGGCATTTCAGATTCTGGCCCATAATGTGATCAAGAAATAGAAACCCAGTGATCCTGGGTGAAAGATTAGGAGAGAATCCACTGAGGATACAGTCTTAAATTGCATGTTTGGTAAAAAGTCGGGCATCAAATTTCAGATGAGAATATCCATATGTGATGACCCTGCTGGTTCAGAGCACATCCAGCCAGTTTGAAAAGTACTTGCTCTTGTATATGGTTGTATGCTGATCTGTTGTAAAACCTATTTAGATTAGATTAGATTTAGGTTTGTGGGTATTGGCATACATGTTGTGCTTGTCAATCCACAGCTCAGAAGAGCTGAGGAAATGTGGTAAAAAGAGAGAAAAGGAACATGTACACAGCAAGGAGGCTTCCACACAGCCCCCAAACCCCAAGACACAATCTGCACCACTCCGTTTACTACTAAGTACTTTACCACCAGCGCCCTCTAGTGGAATGTTCACACATTTAGCTTTTAATGTATTTAATCTTTGTAGTGTTTATATGAACCAATAAAAGAGATTATTACTATTATTGACAGGTAATGAGATGACAAATAGGTATGGAGAAAAAGAGATGGGTGAAGGGATCATGAGTGCACCTGTAATAAGACCATGTTAGGCAGTCACCTGGGGTGACACTGCAGAATGGGGGGGGAGGGGGGGCAATTGCTGGAATTGTTTTGTTTTTCTATCATTCTTTTACTATCCATTAGTGGTTCAGTGGAAATCAGGGGGGTACCACTGCATGCAGTCATGTTTTTACAGCAACTCATTGGTGGTTCCCTCCCATCCCCCCCCCCCTCCCCCGAATTGAGTCCCTGCTGCTCCTGGGGGAATCATTTTTTTATTTGTCTAAGACTAGGCTATGTTCACTCCTGGAAGTGATCCTGGTAAATAGAGAAAGATGGATGCTAAAAGAGTTGGAACATGGAAAAGACAAGAAAAGAAGAGCTTCTGTGAAGGAGAGAGAAGGAAGAAAATGTGGAAAAAAGATAGAAAATATAGAAATGAGTAAGATGACAGAAATATGGCAAAGAGATGAAAAATGGATATAAAGAAAAAGAGAAGGGTGAAAGGATCCTGTTAAAAAGAGCAACATATAAGGTTAACAGGGTGGAAGATAAAAAAAGAAGAGAACATGATAATGACATCATGATAATGATAATGACAAATAATGTGCAAAATACAGAAAGAGATGGGCTACAGGCCAGCTAAGAGCTAGAATTGTGAAAGGGTGCCTGAATGGTTGAAAGGGCCATGATGGGCCCTGAGGTGGTCGATAGTGCTTCAACATTTTATAGCTCCAAGTAAAGAATCAAAAAACAGCAAGCAAGCTATTTTTTTGTAAAACATTATTTTCTTTAAGGAAAATCGGAAGGCATTTAAGAGAAATACATACAAAAACTGCTGGTGCAGCAACCTATTGCTTGTTGGTCAAAGGTCTCTGCCCTACAATTATGATTTTCATTCTTTTGTTAACTTTGTTGCAAAAAAGCAATTTTTAGGTTATACAGGACCAATGAAGACCTTTTAGGGGCATAAAAAGCTTGAAATATCTGTAGCCATGCATTGATGTAGCTGAATGCTCTTTAGCTTTACTGATCTAAAGAATTGAATTGTTCCTCAACTGGAGCTGTATTAAATGGGCCTGCGAGTCAAACTCACAGCAGTGCTCCCACAGTACTGCCATAGCTATGTTAAAAAGAAGCATTGTTACCAGACCATTAAGCCTAAAACTGAAAGGGAAAATGTGTGACAAGTATCAGCCATTAAACTCACATTAGACCAAGCATATAATACATATATAACACTTTTAAAGCATTGCATAGAAATGACCACCTTTGGGCACAGACAAATTCAATTAAAGTGGTTGACCATCTTTGACATTGTGACTGGGGCACTTTAAAGCAGAGTGTTGCATCATCTAAACCTTTCAGCTTCCAGTCATATTCACAGCCAAAGGCAAAAATAAGGCAGAAAGAAGCCCATCTCATGCCTGCCCCATGTACAGCTGCCCTATTTTCTGCAGTATGCTGTAGATGCTGTAGAAGGACTCCAAAGTTTGCCCGCCTTTCCTTTTCATTCCCCCTTGACAGCCGCCCAAGTCCTTCCTTTAATCTCATTAAAAGACATCTATCGTTGGAAACCTCTGAAAATGGAGACATGGAATACTCAGTCTCTGACCATAGTCCATGACCATGAATTACTGTACTGTGTAATTACAAACACACAGCAAGAGAATTCCCTGGCCAATCCAGAAGTCAGTTTATGCTCCACATGGTAACTCTATTATCCTGAATCACTTCTTCTTCAATGGATAGTCCCCTCGCTGGCCTTAGGCTAAACATTGCCTTGCGCAAGATTTCAGTATGGTGTCTCTCAAACACACACACATGGGTGTACATACCATAGAGGCAGGAGAGGCAACTGCTATTGGGCCCATGGCAGAAACATAGAAACATAGAAGGTTGACGGCAGAAGGAGACCATACGGTCCATCTAGTCTGCCCTTATGTGTATACTGTATGTTCTCTTTATCTTAGGATAGATGTGTGCTTATCCCAGACATGTTAAAATTCAGTGACTGTTGATTTTTCAACTACTTCTGCTGGAAGTTTGTTCCAAGCATCTACTACTCTTTCTGTAAAATAATATTTTCTAACATTGCTCCTGATCTTCCCCCCGACTAGCTTCAGGTTGTGCCCCCTTGTTCTATCATTAAGCTTCTTCTTAAAAACACTTCCCTCCTGAACCTTATTCAATCCTTTCACATATTTAAAAGTCTCAATCATGTCCCCCCTCTCCCTTCTTTCCTCCAGACTGTACAAATTAAGTTCTTTAAGTCTCTCCTGATAAGTTTTAAGTTTAAGTCATTCCACCATTTTCGTTGCCCGCCTTTGGACACGTTCTATTTGAATAATGTCTTTTTGCAGGTAAGGTCTCCAGAACTGCACACGGTATTCTAGCTGTGGCCTCACCAGGGCTCTATACAGCGGCATCACAACCTCCCTCTTCCTACTGGTGATGCCTCGAGCTATGCAGCCGAGCATCCTGCTTGCTTTTCCCACTGCCTGGCTACACTGTCCACTTATCTTGCAGCTATCAGTAATCAGTACCCCTAAATCTCTCTCCTCCGAGGTCCTGGCTAACACAGTGCTGCCCATATGGTACTCAGAGCAGGGATTCCTTCTACCCAAGTGCATGATTTTACATTTAGAGACATTAAACTCTAGTTTCCACAGTTTTGACCATCTATCCAGTAAAGCTAAATCGTTTTCCATGTTGCAGACACCTCCAGGAATATCCACCCTATTACTAACCTTTGTATCATCAGCAAACAGACAAACTTTTCCTACCAAGCCTTCTCCTATGTCACTTACAAATATATTAAAAAGAATGGGGCCCAGGACAGAGCCTTGTGGCACACCACTTGTAACTCGCCTTTGTTCAGATTGCACACCATTTACAACCACACTCTGATACCGATCCCTCAGCCAACTGGAAATCCACTGAACTATCCAGGGATTGAGTCCTACCTTCAATACCTTATCTATGAGCTCCTTATGTAGTACAGTGTCAAAGGCTTTGCTAAAATCCAGATAGGCGATATCCACAGCACCACCTTCATCTAACACTTTAGTGACATTGTCAAATAAATCAATAAGATTGGTCTGACATGATCTGCCCTCAGTAAAGCCGTGCTGTTTTGGGTCCAATAGGTCATTAATTTTTAGATGGGAAATTATCTGTTTTTTTAAGAGTCTTTCCATTAATTTGACCACTATAGATGTTAAACTAACTGGCCTGTAATTACTGGCTTCTTCTCTACTCCCCTTTTTATGGATTGGTACGACATTGGCCATTCTCCAATCATCTGGAACCTCACCAGTTGAAAGGGAATGGTTAAGTAAATCAGTCAGAGGGGCTGCAATCACAAACCTAAGTTCCCTTAGAACTCTGGGGTGGATTCCATCTGGTTCCATCACCTACCTTCCTTTAGTAAGAAGAAGGCCCTATACAAGCTGCCCCCCCACCAAACAGCACCTGTGGCAACAGCATCGAACTGGGACACAGCCGTATGCGCATTATCTACAAGGAGCGCTGCAGGTTCTGCAAGGCGGAACAAAAGTGTCAGCACATTGTTTTTTTCCAGACACTCTTTGTATATGGAAACAAGCTTCCCAGGAAGAAACGGACCTCACTAGGCCATACCTACCTGAGCCCCGCAATTGGCAAAACTAGCTAGAACCCCAATCTGACCACATTCTCTGCCAGTGTTGGACTGGGAGGCCGTGGTCCCCACCATGGGAATGGACTCTGGGGGCCCACCTTATAGTTACATGAGCCATTTTAGGGCCCATGAACACAGACATTAATCCTAAGTACATTGTGTGTGAGTAGAAAACCTTTGCTCTCATGCCATAGAACAGTGACATCCCACATTACCCACTACTGTTACCCTAGAAAAATGGACAGCGCAGTATTTTCTATCACATATGGAGCCACCCCTTTTGGAGATGGGGCCCCCCAAAGGGCCCCTAAGTTCAGGGGCCTTCTAAGGCATTCCTCGGAAACCTGGTGGGCCAGGTACTACTAATAATTCACTGTATGTCAGCTTCTACTCTGCACTTTAGGAAATGAAGGTGAGGCACATGGGACAGGGATTGAACCTTGTGATTTATTTATTACACTAACAAGGACCAGTTTATATACCAGATGAAAAGCCAGAGGGTAGCAAGCCACCAGCCCGACATACTGGTGGGTGGCTCTCCTAACCCTCATGTAACATTACCTGCAGTCCCAATGGGCAGGGAGGTGCGGAAAAGCCTGGTGCATGGCTGCACTCCTCTAGTTTACCAGCCCAGCGCACCGGGCATAGGGCTGATAATACAGGCCTCAAGGGCTCAACTGCCAGCCCTGGGCACCAGTTAATGACAGCCCTTATGCTCTACAACAGAGGTACCATGATACAGGACCCCATGATCTAGCACCTCTTGGAGAATGGGGGGGTGCTGAAGAGCCTGGTGCCCATTGGTATGGTGCCACGGACCCATACCAATGGGCATAGGCTGTGATCAAAAGGCAGAGCCAGGGGCCGGCTGTTTAGCCCTTGAGCACTGGGTTAACAGCCTGGTCCCAGCCTGGTCCCAGGGCTGGTTGACTCAAGGAGGGGGATAATTTTTTTCACATGAAAACAAAAAAAAGGAGCCAGCATGTCATTCGCCGTGGCTTGTTTCAGTGAAAAGCCCAGTCAGTCAGTTCATACCCCTAGTCACCCGAGTTTCACTTGAGATGTTTACATCCTTCCTTTGCAGAAGAATTCAGCACGTGCAAAATTATTGCAGATTTGAAAAAAATGTGATGAATGGATGAAGGGAACAGTGATAAATGACAGAGTAATCAGTGAAAAGAGGGAATCAGCGGGATTTGAATGAAGAACAGAAAAAAGGAAGAAGAAATAAGGAAAACAGTAATATTATCAATACAGCAAACAATCAGACATGCTAAATCAAATGAAAGCTTGAGAAAGGCAATAGTTAAAATGGTTTTAGTCCCTCGGCTATCAAACCCTTTTAGGCTATTAAGTCATCACAATTTAATAAAGCAACCTAAATGAGACAAGCTATTTGTCAACAAATGCATGGGTTATAAATAAGTCATAACTGGCAAGTCTAGACTAGGTTGCAAGGGGACCTGTGAGGACAATCGCTCTCCAGAAGCCTTGGTACTGTATCTGAAATCTGCATTCCAAACTGTAGGTAGCATGTGCAGTGCACAAGCCCAGTACGAGGCAACCATTATTCTATATGGGCATATTGATTGCATGTCCTACACTGACATGCACCACACTGTAAAAACAGAACTCGGAAGTGCAGCACTTGAATTTTAGATAACAGGGTTGCAGGTAAGGAGCTGATAAACCTGGTAAAGGTAAGCAAGGGAGCCTTATGCCCCTCTGACAGCCCTGATCTGTGGTCTGGCAACCCAATGCCATAACAAGGGACTAAGATCACACGCTTCCTAAAATGTTACTGAAGTTAAAAGAAAATTAATGACCAGTCAGGATGGACGAACCCCCCCAAAGTTCGGGCTTGGAAGGTTTGGTAGAACTTTGAATAAATGTTCAGGTTCGGGGACCCAAACACAAACCTGGAATTTGGGGACCTGAAATTTGGCGGGTGGATGTGGTGGTGGGGCAGCTGGGGTGCAGAAGCGTGCTGCTTAAACTAGTACTAGGAGTGTCCTCACTCATAGGAGCCAGCGGTCATCTTTTTGAAGCCCCGGCTAGGGGTAGTTTCCACCATGCTGACAGAAGAGGATTGGGCAGAGGTGAGTTACAGCAATTTCCTGCTGCTGCAACCTTAGGACTAATTGCTCAGCAGCCCGTCAACCAGCTTTTCAGTGTTTAGGCCAGGCGCAGAACTCGAACATGGGCTTCTGGCTGAAGACTGTGTTCGGGATTGGGAACCCAAACCTGGTATATACCTACAGATGTGTCCTTACTTGTCTCTCCTTCTGGCTCACCATATCCCAACATATATGTTGTAAGATTTGAATAGAACATGCTTATGAGATTTGGTGTCAGGAGATGATTTTCTGTCTTTACATAGCAACCAGTGGTTGTGGCAGCCTGTCAAGGGTTTTGCTATCATATAGTAATTCTTTAAATTTGCATTGTGGGAAATTTAGGAGAGAACATACAGTATCTGTATAATTCATGGGTTAAAAGAGAAGGGTAAAAAGTGGGCCTTTGGTTTTAATATTAAATATTCAGCATACATATGACGTTTAGTGTCCACATACATCCTGGTACTTGGCCGATATCTGTTACTTTGTATTTAGTAAAAAAAAAATACAAATTATATCGTAGCTCTAGAAATAAAAGCCTTAAAACTGGGACCCAAATATTTACTGTCAAGAATAGCTGTTGGTGACAGGCAAACAAAGGATAATCAAAATATATCAAAGTCTATTTTGATTTATCTACTATCGTCTGTTCTAACAGGTCTGTCCCACTCCTGCCTGGTGCGTAAAAAAAAACCACTAGCAATCTGTCAGCCATCTCCAAGAACACAAAGTTAACAAGAGAGGAACAATTCATACCAGAGCTATAATTTTTCAAGTTACCAGGATGACAACAAGTTAGCTGCTATTTATAATAAACTATGTTTCCAACATTATCAGCTGAAATGAAAGAAAAAAAAGACACTATGAATGCTGGATATAAAACCTGTTCTCATAGCTAAAGGGTTGACTAATAGTTTTGGTGTTTGGCAAGATAGGGAGGAACAATTTGAAGACACTTGTCACCTCTGCTGCCAACATTTTATATAAAAATTATATAGCGTATACAGTATATAGTCACGGGAAAGACGAATCAATAACAAGAAAGAGTCTGAGCTTATTGTGTGGTAAGTGGTCTTGTGGTGCGGTAGGTGGTCTGTTAGGATGGGAAAAAGTTGTAATGGACTACATCAGGACTCCAGGAAATAGTGCCAGGTCTTATGGAGTCTGGCCAGTAAGGGAAGCTGGGTGGGTCTTGCTTAACAAGTAGCCCAGTCCAGTTTTAGTACAGTCCAGATAGACTATAAAGAGACCAACGATTCTCAGACAGGGGCTGCAATGTCGAATCAGGTGCAGGAAACACTAAGTGCAGGGCCTAGAAGAGGCCTACAGCAGACCATGCATATCTGCACAAGATTGATGTGGGGGTGGGGGTGCCCAAAGTAATCTGAGCTGTTGGGAAGCCGTCGCATATGGCAGCAAGAATGCCTTCAGTGCTTTAAGGTAGGAGCTCCGACTAAGGAAGCTTGGGAAGCCTGTGACCAGACCTGTGAGTAAGCAAGCAGGCTGTTTGGATGGCATGGGCTTATGTTATATTGTATTCAGAAGACAGTCTGTTTAAGTTGTTGTATTAATAAAAATAACGATTTGAGTTTCGTTCCCCCTTGGTGTTCTGCATGTCTGCAATTCCCAGAAGATGCCAGAAGCTTACAGTGGGCATATAAATGCCCTTTATTGACCATAATCCCAAATCTAAAGTCAGGGACTTGGTCACTTCTTTGCTGCCATAACATATTTCAATCTTAGAACACTTTCTGGAACTGATGTTAGCCAATGGAACTGATGTTAGCTATCCCAGGTTTTGGTCTTCCCCATGGGGCACCCTGTTTGGGAATGCCCCCGCTGTGTGAAACCCCTTGAATCGCCCACTGTTTTTATCTTTCCCCAAGTCCACAGTGCATGGCCAGCAGGTGGCAGCATCACTCACATCCTTTTCACCTGTACCTGTGTGTGCATTGACACGCAAAGGATGTGAGTAATGTCGCACGGTGCTAATGTGTGCAGCTAGGATTCCATTCAGCTTCTCCAATGCATAGGAATATGTGCGGGCAGATAAACTAATTGGACGGCGAGTACCTGCCTACATCGGCTTGATACAGGGGATCCCCCTGGAAACGCATCGTTAACCCTTTGATGCTTTGACTTTTTAATAATTTGGAGTTAAAGGCTACGTTTTAATCCACTGCCTGGGAAGCACTGGGACAACCCTCTTTGGTTTTTCTAAACCTACTCCATGGAAACGACCAGCAACCCTTTTCTGTTCCAGCAGCTCCACACTGTGGATATTTTCTCAGAGGTGAGCAGCTTCAGTCTCTAAGGGGATGACAATAGGATGGATTGAGGATCAGGTGAGAAAACTCTACTACTTCTTAGGAGAGAAGACTGCCATCTATCTAGGGGTGCCATTCTCAAAAGAAGCAGAATGAAGATTTTCTGTCATTGTTTTATCAAGAAATTTATGTCGACTTAGAAAAGGATAATGCTCAGTGCCCCTAATATTGTGAAAAAAGGGCCCAATTACATTCTATTGATCAAGGCCTCAAAAAGACCTGGAGCCCGCAATGCCAATGTGATTGATTGTGAAGGACTTGACAGGCAGGCAGCCATAATTCAGTTTCATCTAGTTTGTCACTAATGCATTCAAAATATTAGCTCAGGTATTGAAGAGATAACTAGCAATGGAAAGGTCAAGTGCTGTGTAGCAGCTAGACCCCTTAAGGAGATCCCAAGGCCTGTTTTCAGATATTGGTCCTGCGTATAAACAGAACAATACAACAAACACTTTAGATTTAGAATCACGGTATATAAATTATTATAGTGGTACTAAACCTACAGTTGACACTTTTCCAACTAAAATGAAGGGCACATACATAAAATGTTTAAACGGGCAGGCTGATTCATTACTAACAGCAGGTAGCGACAGATGAGCGTCTGTAGCAGGCATTTCAGAGCGCCCGCTAGTAGTCGCTGTGCTCGGCCGTGGGTCGCTAGGTAAGAGCGCCTCAGTCGCTGTGCAGCATTGATGAATACATTGTGGGGAGTCGCTATATGACCAGTACAGCGCTGTATGGGTGCAAATGGTAGCGACTGGTGTGTGCGACCAACTCACAACATATTCATCAAAAAAACAGCCTCACACACTGCCGGCGCTCAAAAATGCTTCACTGTAGGCCAGAGCACCGGAGGCTATGTGATTAAAGGCTGTTTTTAACATGTATCCACCAGTAACAATGCGAAAACATATGGAATTACATTGTAATAACATTGTGAGATGAACACATTAATGCCAGACCTGTAATGTCAATTCTGCATAAATATAAAAAAAATGTAAAAAAATATGAAAAAATGGCTTTTTCAAGGCCAGGAGAGATCCCAACATAATTTGAGGTTAAAAAAAATAATAATAAAAACACCCTGTTTAAAGAGAAGTAAAAGAACGTCCATTGAAATGTATGGGAGAGCGACAGGTAGCGAGAGGTAAGATGTGGTGCTCTGCAAGGTTGAACGCCGGCGCTGTACGCTGAGGCTGGGATAATGATGGATCATACGCTACATGGCGTTATCCCAGTCGCTCAACAGATTCTGCTTGATAAATGTGTAATTGCGTGCCGTGTCTGGCGTTCACCTGTCGCTACCTGATGTTTACAAGGCACTACCTGACGCTATCCCTTCATGAATAAGGGCCTAAGTTATTTCTCAAGCTGAAACAATAGATGCTAGTATTATTCCCATGTGAAGTCTAATTGCTCTGCTCTTTAACAGCTGAGACAAACTTAAGCTACCAAAGGTCAAATCTGTGAAACTTGTGACAGCAACAAGTCTGATCAACCCAGCAGCTGGGCCATGGGCATCAAGGGCATCTGATTTCAAGCTGCTGTAAGACAAACTATCTCCAGAGTCTGAAGAGCATTGAACCATTTGGTATGAGAAAATGACTGGCCTAAGGTCCTAACAATAATAATTAAATACATCCTTTTTTGAAGTGGAGAGGGTGCCACGAAATGTGAAAAGTGATCCATTTATCATCTTTGGACAATATAGGATGCCTATTTATCCATTTGTGCACTTTCACACTTTATCACAATTGATGTTTACAATATAAGGTATTTTACTTAGGCCCTTATTTATGAAGGAATAGCGACAGGTAGCGACTGGTGAGCGGCCGGTAATGACGGGCCCCGCCACGAGAACGCCGGCTCCCCACCACAATCACACATTTATCAAGCCAATCCTGCTTAGCGACTGAGATAGCGCCATATAGCCACTCATTCCTCATTATTCCAGCCTCAGCCCACAGCGCCAGCGTCCGACCTTGAACAGCGACAGGTATGACCTCTCGCTACCTGGCGCGCTCCAATGCATTTCAATGGAACAATCTTTAAATATTCATAATTAATTGTTATGATTTTTTTTTTTTTTTTTTAAATGTAAAAAATTCTGTGACCACTTCTGCCATTTTAGATCATTTTTTTAAGGGAAAAAAATAAAAATAAAAATTGTACAGAATTGATATTACAGGTCTGATATTAATGTATTCATATTACAAAATTATTTTAAAAACTTGTTTTTTTGGGTTTCCAAAAATATGGTTGTTTGGGGGTTAAAAAACGACTTTTAACCCATCGCCGCCAGCGCTCTGGGGTTTAAACATGCATTTTACAGCGTGAGAATTTTTTGAGTGTGATTTTTTAATGAATATGGTGGGAGCCGGTCGCTAGGGCCAGTCACTATCATGCGCTCCCATACAGCGCGGAACCTGTCAAATAGCGACTCCTCACCCAATATTCTACATTACGGCAAGAGTCGCTATCAACTACCGAACAACGGCCAAGCACAGCGACTACTAGCGGGCGCTCTGAAAATGCCGCTACAGTCTCTCAACTGTTGCTACCTGCCGCTATTAATGAATCGGCCTCTTAGTCTGCTTTGACACTAGAATCCTCCTGCTGTGATACTAGAATATCCTTTTTTTTGGCTATACTCATGTATACATATTGGAAAGTTGTTGAGAGTTTTTGTTGTTTTAAAGTACTTTCTTCATTCAATAACGATTAACAATACATTTATACTTGCACATATAGGTTTCGATTCAGTAAGAGTTGAAAAAAATTCTCGTGCTAGTAAAAATATCACTTTATGCTAATAAAGCATGAGAATCTCACTGTTGCTGAAACACCAGCTAGGAAGACAATAAAAGTCAATGGGACTTTTTTCTACAGTGTAAAAAGGAGTAATAAGTTCACTACTTTTCTTAGGAGTAAAAAAAGCACTACTGACTTTTATTGTCTTTCTAGCTGATTCAGCAACAGTGACATGCTTTTTTTCTCATAAAGTGTTATGAGATTTTTTTTCAACTCTTACTGAATTGAGGCCATAGTCTATTATTTGGGGTGATGCTTATAGGGTTTTAGGGTTATTACTAGAGATGAGCGAACTTTTGAAAAGTTCGATTCGGCCGATTCGCCGAATTTCACAAAGAAATTCGGGTTCGGCCGAATCGAACTTTTACGAAGTTCCCCATCATAAATGCCGGCATGGTGGGAGCGGGCCGGCCGGTTCCGCTGACAGCGGAGCCGGCCGGCGGGCCGGTAAAGCCGGCCGGCCCGCTCCCACCATGCCGGCATTTAAAAAAAAAAAAAAAAAAAAAAAGCATTTTTGCCGGCATGGTGGGAGCGGGCCGGCCGGCTCCGCTGTCAGCGGAACCGGCCGGCCCGCTCCCACCATGCCGGCATTTCAAAAAAAAGCAAACACTTACCTGCAGGTCCGGAGCGTGGAGGCCGGCGCCGCTCTCAGCTGTCATCTGAGGGCGCGTCATCAGAGGGTGCTCTGATGACGCGCCCTCAGATGACAGCTGAGAGCGGCGCCGGCCTCCACGCTCCGGACCTGCAGGTAAGTGTTTGCTTTTTTTTGAAATGCCGGCATGGTGGGAGCGGGCCGGCCGGCCCGCTCCCATCATGCCGGCAAAAATGCTTTTTTTTTTTTTTTTTTGTTTTTTAAATGCCGGCATGGTGGGAGCGGGCCGGCCGGCTTTACCGGCCCGCCGGCCGGCTCCCACCATGCCGGCATTTTTTTTTTTTAATTTCAGGAAAAATTCGATCGGCACGAACCACAAAATATTCGGGTTCGTGCCGAATTGAATATTTCCTGAAATTCGGAGCGAATTCCGGTTCGTCCGAACCGGTTCGCTCATCTCTAGTTATTACATGCAGTATATTAATATATGTTTAAAATACATACTTATTTTGACCTTGGATGAATATGCTGCCACGTCCAATATGCTAACAGGTCAATGCTTTTGCTACCAGGTATTGTGGTGAAATTCAACCAAATTCAAGAAAAAGTCAAGAAAAGGTAAAGGTTGAATCTTTAGTATACTCATTGGAATGATCCTTATTTTAATTTTCATCCTTTAGGTGATTTTGTCCTTGGTCAGACACTTAGCTAACTTTCTACATTTAGTGGGCTCTCCCTACCAATATATATTCTTTCTATAATTATGTAGTTCATGGCATAGAAATAGCATATAATTTTCTTGGAAACTTTTAGCTTTAAGTGTGTGTTGGCTAGAAAGCCGCAGCAGGGTAGTAAGGCAGACATGGCTGGTAATGGCCTTTCAGGTATAATGGTTGATTAAAAGACTACTAAAGTGAAGTTCCACTTGGAGTAAAATATGAATTAGGCAACTGAACTCGCAAATTGTTTTTTTTGCAAACTTTTCACTAGTCACACGACAAGCTCTTTAAATTTTAAAATGAGAAAGCCAGTCGGATGACTAGGAAAACTTCTTTATGGAAAAAACAATAGCAAACCCTGTTTCCTTGATTTAAATTCATGCATGAATAAGAAGCTTCACAGACAAGGAGCGCACTGGTCCCCTAAAGTAATGTAAAGAGGGTATTCTTTAATAAGCTATTCTTGTTTATAACAGTCATGTTATTATATATTAATACTATTGTCTGCAATTGTGTAAGATCAAGTCCAAGGCATTCATGTAGCCCACTGGGTTGCTCACCTGGGGCATATGTAAGCTAAATTGATAAAGGAAAGGTTTTTGGTGTTTTGTTTTATTATGTATTACTTCTCTTGAACATAAAATAAACATGTGTGTTAGGATTGTGCCTCCATACCTGTGATTTACTTACAGCATGCTGTTTTCAAGTTTCTTATATTTCTGTGGATCTATGTCGCTCAAGTGGGCATAGCATTTTTGACCACAGGTAAAGCCCTTATAGCTTCTGCCTACAAACTCCAGAATCTCTCCACTGTAAGAGGCTCATCAGCAGCTTCAGCAACATCAAGCAGCAGCAATGACTTCCTCAGCTGAGTAGGCTGCCAGTAACCCAGGAAACCAACGTTGTGATCCACCAATCTAAAGAGTTTAACTTGAAGCAGCACAGGTTAAACTTGTGATCTGAGTATTGTGGAGCATCGTCTCTGCCTTAGCCAAACAGATGATGAGCAAAGGACATCTTTTCCAGGTACACCGAACACACCAGTGTTGCTAAGGTAAACGCATAAAGGTTGATTCAAAGCCTCTTGCAAACGCATTTTTGGCTACAAAAGTGTTGTATTTTCTCGGGTTTCAGGGCTTTTGGTTTGATTTCGGGAACATATGTTTGTTTTTACTACTGTAAAAACTGTGTTACCTTGTGACCTGGGTGAATCAACAATGAAGTCAATAGAAATATGGCTCCATGACTCTCTAGGGACCTCCAAAGGAACAAGTAACTGAGCAGGAGGTTTATGGGTTTCGTTAGTCCGAGCACATATGCCTTGACAAAGACAGTGACATCACTGCTTAGAGTAGGCCATCATACATGATGCTTAGCGAGCCCTGATATTTTTGGCTGCCCAAATGACTAAATGTTTTAGCATCAAACTCTTGCAACACAGATAAATGCATATGGGGTGGAACATATCGACAAATGTTTGCCTGGAGGTGAATTCACCTGGAATGGTTCCAGCGAGCTAGACAAATCTGGCCATAATGCACCAACCACACAACCCAGGGGCAAAATGAGTTTCCTTCTCTTCTAAGCTTCACTCCCCAAAGTTGCGAGACAATGCATGTGCCTGGAACCACATTTACACAATTTAAACAAGAAGTATGCACGGGGTGAAGTCTTTCGGGAGTGCTGGAATATTGAGAGAAAACAGCCCTATGACAAGTGCAGAAGCATCGACGTCAACAGTGAATGGCCGACTAATAACAAGGTGCATCAACACTGGAGATGGGGTAAAGGCCTCCTTCATGATTCAAAAGGCTTTCACTGACGGAGAGGGCCACTCTTCCTGAAAGTCACCTTTATGGGTTAGGTCCATAAGTGGAGAAACAATTGACGAGAATCCCTTAATGAAGCGCCAATAGAAATTAGCGAATCCAAGGAATCTCTGAAGGGCTTTCAAGGTTTTGGGTTGGTCCTACTCTAAATCTGGGGAAACCTTAGGGGGATCAGTAACCAGGCCCCGCCTAGAGACTAGATACTAGATACCCCTGGAAGGTAAATTCGCCAGCTTTCTTCTTGACAGCAAAGAAACCCTCCCCTGCAGGCGAGGTCGTTTGACGGATGAATTCCTTCTTTAAATTCTCTGAAATGTATTCCCTCATCACTAACTCCTTAGACTGGGTCAAGTTATAAACCTTACCCCTAGGGGGCATGGTACCTGGAAGTAACTCAATGGGGCAATCGTAAGCCCTGTGAGGAGGTAGAGGGGTCAGTGAGTCGGTTCTCCAAGAATACATCTGCCCAATCAAAATAATGCAGAGGTAAACCATCAGTACATTAGTCTTTCTCAATGTAGTGCAAATGCAATAATCAAAACAAAATGGACTCCTTTTAGTTAAATCCCTGCTTTTATAAGAGGAGTCTGGGTCTTTAGCTAAGAAATATTTAGTAGGAATATTTGGTCTGGTAGGGATATCTAGAATGAGAGACTCCAGGCTTTCAGAATAGGAGGAACCCCTTATTAACTGAGTCTTAACACTCCACCATCGATTATTGAGTACCAATATCTGAAGAGGTACTAATGGAATACCTAGGGCTTCAGCAAGGGATTTATCCAGAAAATTACCAAATGCCCCAATATCGATAAAGGCAGTGACATTTTCATGGAAATCCCATTCGATCGTAGCAGGTAACAACTATTTGTTTGCATAAGGGAAGGATAGCTGATCAGCTAGATGATTCTCCCCCGACTCATCTAGATGCTGAAGTTTTCGTATTGGGACAGGTCTTGGTAAAGTGTCCAGGATTGCCACAGTAGCAAAGGCTCTAAGAGTGGTGTCTCAACTTCTCCAACTGAGAGAGACGAGTTGACCCCAATTGCATGGGCTCCTCTCCAGCAACTGAGGAGGAAAGAGCTGGGCCCAAAGCAAGTGCATCTTGACAATGCGCACCCAAGGCCGGATCTCTACTTTTCTGCGGCCACTGCTCTCTTGTGTTGGTCTACCTTAATGGCTAGTTGTATGTACTAATCAAGGTTCTTAGGAGTTGAGAAGTTCACCAGAGTGTCTTTAATAGTTTCAATGAGATCAATCTAAAACTGTACTTTTCCCCTGTTTGAGACCTTACAGTTTGCTGTCGACTGTTGAAGCCAAATTTATATCGACATACATAAATTCCATGGCTTTAAATAAAGCAATAATGGACTGTAAGCGGAGGTAGGGGCCAACTGGAACGCCCATGCCTGTGGGTCTTCCTGAAGAAGGGAAAACACCAGAGCCACATTCTGAGATTCACTACCTGATGAGTTGGGTTGCATTTGAAAATACAGAGGACAAGAATTCATGAAATTTCGAGAACTTGGCACAGTCCCTATTGAATTTTTCAGGGAAGGGGACCTTAGGATCTGCGGAGGTTGTGGCCTATTGAGAGCTGGGTGGCTGATGATTTTACTGAGTGGCTACTCGCTTAGCAAACTGTTCAATGGTGCTGGCCATAGCCTGTATTTGCTCTTCAATACTTTCTATAGTATGTATCATTTGTGTTGTGGCCCGTGATAATGTGAGGCTCACCAGTTAGCATGTCCAGATTATTTGATATCAACAATCACAGCTGTATGCCCCAGGTCTTACAAGCGCAAACTACATTGACTGTGGGCTGAACCTGCAGGTGGGTGAGTTTAACTGGGGTTCACAGGAAGTCAGACAAAGCAAGAGTCATACAGGGGAAGTCCATCCAACAGGCATTATTGCAGAGGGATAACCGGAGGTGAGGGCAGGCTGATGGTCATATGCCTAGCAGGAGCGAGGTACAGAAGGGAGCTGGTAGAGGCAAGGTAAAGGATTCCAAGGTCAGCAACAGAGGGGTGCAAGGACGTGAGGGCAAAGGTCAGTCTGGCTCAAGCAAGAGAAACAGAGCACCGCACAACACCCAAAACGCTAGCTATCACGGACATCGATGACAGGGGCTGAGACACTTTAATAGGGGATGGTGTGCAGGGATAGGCTGAGAACAACTTAGGGCTATTGGTGAGCGTAACAACCCCAGACTGGATTCGCCCATCAGAATTATGGGCTGGTATCCCACAAATAACATTGGGGCTTATTAGCCCATTTGAATCAGCCTCCAGCGACCGTGCTGCATGTAGCACCACCAAAGGGGAAAAATATCACGTGCAGAAGTGCCAGTGGTGCAGGAGGAGGCGGAGAGATGCAGCACCACTCAAGCCGATGCCATTCGAGCAGTCGCTTGGGACTGATGTACTGGCTGGGTGACGGTCAGTCATCTGAGGACACCACAGAGGGTTTAAGATTACAGAAAACTGGGGAAAAAGACAGATGGGGAAGCAGTCAAAAAGTCTAAAGACATTAAAAAGAAATATTAGGAAGACTGAACCACAAGGCCAAGCAAGATCTTACAAATGATTCTGATTTTTATTAATCTTAGGCCTGATTTAAAGCCTCTCCCGCACACATTTCAGCATGTAGGAATTATGTTAAAGTCCCATATTTGGGCTTTTTTCCGTGTTAGGTGATTCTGGGCTGTGTTTTTTTTTTCCGAGCTGTTTTCTGGGACTTTATGGTATGCATACGCCAAACCGAGTATTCACTGTATTATTTCGGTTGATGCTTAGATTTTTCATTCATGCGAACGTGATTTTATGGGTTTACCCAACAAGCAAGGGGCATGTAACTGAAGGTGTGACCTAATTGGTTGTCTGTCTTCAATTTTTAGTGAGGGACACTTTCAGTTGGCATGTCCCAGGCTTCGCTGAGCGGCGCCCTGACTAAACTTCTCAATTGCATGGCTGTCCTACAGGAGAAATAAATTTCTTTTTCTGACAGCATGGAATGCAGTGAGGTTGGGTTTTTTCAACATTAAAAATATGCCAAGTATCATGGGTATCGACAATGGACCTTGTTCCCCTAGCTGTTCAGGAGTATGTATTTTGGTATGTTTAGGGCCACTACTGTTGTATCTTTCTGGCCCCTCTCCTGTATTTATGCCTTCTAGCCCCTTCTTCTGTCTTTATACCATGCTTGACTCAGCTCCCCTAATCCTGCTTCCTTGTGCCTTTGTTGTTTCAAATTACTATTAATTATTTCGAGCCTTTCTGACTGTTTAGCTTTATTTGGGACCGGATCTTCATTTTTCAGCATTTTGGCTGGCTGCCCAGACTCTTGTGAATCCTGTGAAGTTCGACTTTATATATCCATTTTGAGAGTGACCAGCTGAGTGGCGGTTGACTTCTGGGTAAGTGTGTCTATTCTTCTCTTGGCTCTGCGTGTCTATTGTTAGCATTGCATTTCCACTGTTTTATCCACTGTAAAGATCTTTGTCCTTTTTAGTTGTGTTGCTACTTTGTTGTGGATGCCTAGTTTGATCCATGTCGTAAATCACTACTGCTGTGCTTATGTGGCTATATTGACCCTGCTCCCTGTAGCTAATGAAACCACTTGTCCATGCATACTGCCTTCTGCTTTGCTTTTTTGCTAAGTGGTTTGCCTTAGGCAACACTCAATTGTTGCCTCCTAAAAAATGTGTTTCCCAATCTACTACTGGTTCCACTTAGGACTTGGTTTATGCTGTTTGTGTGTTTTGAGCATTAATTGATGGTAATGTTGGTTTTTGATGTCCTTTTAGGTGATTCGGGTTATCCCCTGCTTCCCTGGCTTCTGACACCAGTTTAAAGGCCCCAGACATATGGCCAGGAGGCCTATAATTGGGCCCACTGCCTCACTCTGGCAGTTGTAGAGTGCACCTTTGGCCTATTGAAGTTGTGGTTTCTGTGTCTGTACCACACAGGGAGCCCCCTCCAATACAAGCCCGACAAGGTTGTTCAAATCATCATGGCCTGTATTGCCCTCAAAATTTTGCCCTAATGGAGAGGGTGTCGCCATATGCCAACCTCTGCTGCAGCTGTATTTCGGTACCCTGAGCCACGATGTCCAATCTGTTCAGCAGCATTTAGTCAGCAACACTTTTTATTAATTTGTGTTGATGTTTTTGTGTTTTTTTGGCTTGTTTTGTTTACCCCCTTTTTGTGTTTTGATATGTGAAATTAAAACAGCCAAAACAAGTGGATGTTTGATGTCTTTCATTTAGGGGATATATCAAAAATGCACCCCTCCATCTGCAATTAAAAAGGTTTGCCCCTCAGCAAAAACAAAATATTTCCCCCCCAAAAGTCCCACAGCCATGCTGTTGGGACTGTTGTGCTCCTCTTTTTATACAGAATCTTCAGAGGGGGAATACGCCATGATGGGGCTGCCCAAACGGGTCCAGTGCCAGACTCAGGTGTGTAAACACAGTTAAGTCGACCACTATACATTCACAAAGCAGAAAGTTCATCAATAAATATGTCACACTTGTCCCGAGGTGCATGCACTGCTGATAGATGTGACAGTTCTCCAAAAAATCTATTATTTGGTGAGTCAAGCAGATATCCCAAAGCCATGCACCCTCCAGCAGTCCACAAGTGTTCACCACCAAACAGATATGCGCTTACTAGAATATAATATAGAAAACGCCTTGTATATAATGGAACCGTAAGTTGATAATTCCAAAAATATAATGAGAAATGCTCCCCAAGTGCTTATATATCTCGGTCTATTGTCATCATATGATCATGTAGGAAAAAGGACATAAGAAAACTAGTGCAACCCCATATAAGTATTTTTAAAAATTTTTAATAATAAAATTGCACTTACAAAAGGTCATGACGTCTAGAATGAGCTTTTATCTTCCGGCATCTCTTCACCTGCTGGATAGCGAGCTGGCGATCAGCGCGTCGCTACGGAAGGTGAGATTCTTAATCTTTTTTATGTTAATTAGAGATTTTAACCGGATCAGTGTTTGCGCACATAGAACTTTTATTGAAGCCGCAATTTCCCTGCCACTAGCCTTTGAGAAAGCTGTTTATCAGTGAAACGCGTCAGGCGAAGAGTACCCGCCTAGGAATACTTCAGTCCATACCATATCCATACCTACTAGCGGCCGTAGTGGAGGAGGGAAAGGAGGACTACTTCCTTATGGTTTTTATTATCTGCGCATTTGATTTGGACCTTTTGCAAGTGCAATTTTATTATTAAAAAGTTTTAAAAACACTTATATGGGGTTGCACTAGTTTTCTTATGTCCTTTTTCCTACATGATCATATGATGACAATGGACCGAGATATATAAGCACTTCGGGAGCATTTCTCATTATATTTTTGGAATTATCAACGGAGTACGGTTCCATTATATGCAAGGAGTTTTCTATATTATGTTCTGGTGAGCGCACATCTGTTTGGTGGTGAACACTTTTGGACTGCTGGAGGGTGCATGCCTTTGGGATATCTGCTTGACTCACCAAATAATTGATTTCTTGGAGAACTGTCACATCTATCAGCAGTGCATGCACCTCGGGACAAGTGTGACATATTTATTGATGAACTTTATTCTTTGTGAATGTACTTATTTCTTTTGCTCTGTGCCTTAAAAATTCTATACATTCAGTCTGAGGCTTATTAGGGATAAGAGTCTGGCACATCGCAGCATTACAATTACTCTTTGTTATTGAACTAGCTAGGAACGCGGTGTTATATATTTTCTTTTTCATCAGACCACTATACATGTTGAAGTCAAACAACACATGCGCATACTGGTTGCAGCAGGTTGATTTTCATTACAGATCTTGAAGAAGGGATGGTGCCAGGGAGGAGGGTGAACCCTAAAAGGTGCCATGTACACTACACCATGACATGCACACTACTGGGATGCCACACAGAATAACAAGGGAGAAGGTAAGTGTCCTGAATGACATGCACACTACATGGGATGCCACACAGGTCGGGGACATCTGGAAGAATCATTACATTTTAAAAAAAGAAATGGTGGAATGGCAGTGTGAGACACGGAACACCGAGAAGAATAAACTACATGGAAACTTGCAAAAGAAAACAAACTCGACTTCCAAGATGCCTTAGAAAGGCAAAACCATAAATGCTCGGCTAAACTTTATGCATATGCAAAGTAATTAGGGCCACTTACACATGTCCAAAAATGTCTAGGAACGCGGCTGTAAATAATACGATGCACAAAATCCCGGTTTCCGAGTTTGATTCCATACAAAACCGAGCATTCACACTGAGGCCTAAAATCAAGCCTCATATGTTATACCTGGTGTGATGCCAAATGAAATTTGTAAGACTAGGTAAGGCTTCAGGTCGTAGCTGATGAATGGTTTCAATTCAGACCATATTCTCAGTTCTATGTACAAGCCTGTGCTTGCCAGGAGGCACAATACATTCACTTGATTTTGGGTGTCCCTATGAACTAAGTAAACTAAGAGACCAAAACATGGTTCAATAGAATATAGCAGAGAATCATATTGAAACTGAGAAGTCAAATAACAGTAGCCAGTAGCAGACTGAGGCCAAAAATCAAAGTGGTGAAGGGGATAGGGGGTCTGGGGGCAGGGATTGGATGCAAAGCAGTGCAGCCCAACAGGCATTTGCCCGGGACTCCCTATGGCCAGTCTGCCACTGACAGTAGCAGTAAAATATCTACTAAAATAAAAAAGAAAACATGTTAATCAGGAGAAAATTGGGTGAGTCAAACATTAAATTGTGAGACGGCATGATGCAATTAGTTGATTTTGATTCTCTATGATCACGCACATGAGCCAATAAGACCTGCAAACATACCAGGTCGATACAAGGACACAGATGAGACCAAAACACAATTCAAACAATAATAACAGATAGTCAAAGTCAAAGTAGCAGAAAATTACTAGTAGAGTAGTCAGGTAATCAATAAGAACAAAACCCAAGCATCAAGCAATAGCTTGCCAATAGGCATGGTGCACTTACAGCACTCAGTTTAGCTTATCCCTATAGTTGTCAAAGTAAAGTGCCTGAGTTCATTTAAGTGGGATTCCAGTCATAATATATGTCTGGAATTCAGCTTTAGGACCGATCCAGGTCAATACAAGGACAAAGATTCAACTTTTACAGTTCAACAGAAGTTGACAGATAGCTGATACTCAGATAGGAAATAGAAAGTCAGATTAGGAAGAACTTAATAGAATAGTCAAGAAAACAGGTCAAGAAATCAGTCAATGGAGAAAGAATCCTGAGAGTCAAGCAATATAAGTCATGGCTCAAATAAGGTTTCAACCCACAGATAAAATCTTAGTAATGTGTCAAACATTGTCAATAATTCTGGATAGACAGAGAGCAGAACTACTCTGCTAAGTATATTGCTTGAGGACCCCATGAGGTCAAATTCAGAAAGCTCTAAAAGGGCAACAAGCCTAGAACATGCATGGTGAGAAACTTCAGTGCAAGCCTGAAAGTGCTTTTAGGCTCTCATTGTGTGGCTATCCCTAGAGAACAACCAGGCAACATGGGAGATAGAGCAGTTCCTCAACTGCTGGAGGTGACATGGGTACCAGAGTACCAGAGGATCCACAGATACTGACCCAGGACTACTATCAAGCACAGTGGATCTAAGACAAACACTGTTGTTTTGGTTTGCCAGGTGTTCCATGAGTTTAGTTTTTGTTATTGGCTTAAAAAACGTCATATTTTATATTAGCAACCATCGAATAGTGTTTTAGCTGAAGGATAGGCCCAAGAACTGTTTCCTCTGGTGCTCCAGTCCAACACCAGACATAAAGAACAGTTGAGACTATAACTGGCCCGACGTTGAATGACTACCCTAAACTTTCTGTGTAAATGAAACCAGAGCTTAGATCAAGTAAACTGTTGACATGCAAAATTACACAGCTATTTTCTCTGATAAGAAGGATTTTAGTGACTTCAGTATTTCAAATATTAAATAAATTATTCCCTCTCGTATAAATGAAATAGTATTGATTAAACTGAGAACAAATTGCAAAGAAAGAACACTCACAAACTCCAATGGCCTGTTTAAATCTGCAATGCTTTGTCAAATTCGACATTCACATGGTATAATTCACTCACCTCTGCCTATAACCAGAGAAAGGCAATAACATCGCTGGAGAGTGGAGAAAGCAATTCATCATTTGATAGACTCCAAAATCTAGCCCATAAAACTTATATCTGCCATAAATATGCTGCATTGAAAGTGACACCAGCCAGCTTTGCCTGCTGTAAAAGAGCTCTGGGATCGTAAAATGTAGGACTGTTAATGAGTTAATTACATGCACATTCAATGAACATCTAAAAGTGCCTGCTAGCCATCCAGAGTCCTGCACTGACTTGCAAGTTTGCCACCTTTCAGTTTGGAAGGTAAAGTAACACGATTCAATGTTTATATCAGATGGTCAGAATCCATGGTCAGGGTTCAATGCAGTACCACTGTACATCAGGCATGAGAATAATATTTGACCTACAGAATGTACACAGAAGCTTTCATAGAAGGAATGTCAGATGTATGACCAAAAACAAAGGCCCCCGCAAACTGCTAGTTTATGCTAAATTATTTTCAGCGGTCAACACCACTTTTGGTAATGTGGCAATTGCTTGAGCAGAAACTGGATAAAAACTACTAGACATTTCTTCAGTTTTACAACTCTTTTCGACAACCTGTAACTAGGGATGGGCAAAATGTGCAAAGTTCTGGTTCGGGCAGTTCGGCTGTTTGGGTTCGGGTACTGAACCCAGTCCCCATTGAAATCAATGGGGATCTGAACTTTGGGGGGGGTGGCTGTGGCGGGGGTAGGGGGTGCAGAGTGTGCAACAGAAGAGCGCTGTTTTAACTCACCTCTGCCCGATCCTGTCAGCAGGGTGAAGCGGCGGCAGCGGGAGCGATGATAGCAGCGTTTGAAACTGTCCCCAGCTGGGTATACAGAAAGATGTCCGCTGGCTGCCAGAACTAAGAGTGTCTTCACTCATGGGAGCTGACAGCCATCTTCTTGTAGCCGACGACTGCGGCAACCTTTGGTGAAGCTGGTCAACCAGCTTATCCGTGTTTGGGCAGGATGCCGAACTCAAACACAGACTTCTGTCTGAAGTCTGTGTTCGGGTTTTGGAACCCAAACTTGCTAAGTTCGGTACAAGCCCCGCTGTGACCTTTTTCAGCTCTGCCCAATCATTTGATCAACAGTTAAAGTAGACCAAAACACAGGATTTTGACTTTCCCGGGTTTTGGTTCTTGCCCCCAGGTCACCCTGATGCGGAATGCCCCACTGTGTGAAATCCCCCAGGTCGACCAATAAAACTTACCTTTCCCTGGCTCTACGGTGCATGCACTGCCTCTTGTGTAATTAGCACACTCAACTGCACTGATGTAAACTCATCTAAGGCTTGTCGGGGAGGCCGATTCATCAATAGCGCCAGGTAGCGACAGATGAGCGACTGAAGTATGGCGCTATGAGCGCCGCTAGCGTCAGCCGCGGGCGTTAGCGATTCGCTATAGCAGGCCTCCTCAGTCGCTACCTGGCGTTGTTGCGAACAACGCCTACATTGCTGAATATGATGTTGGCCCTCAGCTTTGTAGGCGCTGTCAGTCAGTGTGACCACGCTATTCTACACAGCGCCTGTTAGCTTTGCTGTGTCCTGGCCATCCAGTACCTTCTGAATAAAACACATTGCCACATTTGTTTTAAAATGTAAAAATTTTTTTATTTTGTGTTGAAAAGGAAATTAAATTCTACCAGATCTTCGAATATAAATGGAAAATAAAACATAATTAAACACATAGCCACATTTTTTTTTTTTTTTTATTTGTTACCTAAAAAGGAAATACAATTAAATCACCAATGAGAAAGAAAAGGAAAATAAAAACAGAACAGAGAAAGAAAAGGAAAATAAAAACAGGACAGAGAAAGAAAAGGAAAATAAAAACAGAACAGAGAAAGAAAAGGAAAATAAAAACAGAACAGAGAAAGAAAAGGAAAATAAAAACAGAACAGAGAAAGAAAAGGAAAATAAAAACAGAACAGAGAAAGAAAAGGAAAATAAAAACAGGACAGAGAAAGAAAAGGAAAATAAAAACAGAACAGAGAAAGAAAAGGAAAATAAAAACAGAACAGAGAAAGAAAAGGAAAATAAAAACAGAACAGAGAAAGAAAAGGAAAATAAAAACAGAACAGAGAAAGAAAAGGCAAATAAAAACAGAACAGACAAAGAAAAGGAAAATAAAAACAGAACAGAGAAAGAAAAGGAAAATGAAAATAGGAATTAGAATGAAAAGGAAACTTACAACAGAATTAAACACATAGCCACATGTATATATCTAATTTTTTTTTTATTTTTTCTCTAACAAAAAATTAATAATAAAACATAAATGAAATAGAAAATGAAAAGTCCAGCAGAAATGCAAAAGAAAAGTAAAGTCCAGGAAAGGGTTGGAAAAGGAATGTAGAGATCATGGTGCATCTCTTTGTGCCTGAAAAATTAAGAAAAGTGCAGTTAGTATATATCTTTATAGTTGTTTTGTGTTTTCTTTTAAAAAAATGCATAACTTGAGAACCAACATTGGCGTCTTACACCCCCCTTAGAGTGGTTTGGGTCATCTTACACCCCCCTTAGAGTGGTTTGGGTCATCTTACACCCCCCTTAGAGTGGTTTGGGTCATCTTACACCCCCCTTAGAGTGGTTTGGGTCATCTTACACCCCCCTTAGAGTGGTTTGGGTCATCTTACACCCCCCTTAGAGTGGTTTGGGTCATCTTACACCCCCCTTAGAGTGGTTTGGGTCATCTTACACCCCCCTTAGAGTGGTTTGGGTCATCTTACACCCCCCTTAGAGTGGTTTGGGTCATCTTAAACCCCCCTTAGAGTGGTTTGGGTCATCTTACACCCCCCCTTAGAGTGGTTTGGGTCATCTTACACCCCCCCTTAGAGTGGTTTGGGTCATCTTAAACCCCCCTTAGAGTGGTTTGGGTCATCTTACACCCCCCCTTAGAGTGGTTTGGGTCATCTTACACCCCCCTTAGAGTGGTTTGGGTCATCTTACACCCCCCTTAGAGTGGTTTGGGTCATCTTACACCCCCCTTAGAGTGGTTTGGGTCATCTTAAACCCCCCTTAGAGTGGTTTGGGTCATCTTACACCCCCCCTTAGAGTGGTTTGGGTCATCTTACACCCCCCCTTAGAGTGGTTTGGGTCATCTTAAACCCCCCTTAGAGTGGTTTGGGTCATCTTACACCCCCCCTTAGAGTGGTTTGGGTCATCTTACACCCCCCCTTAGAGTGGTTTGGGTCATCTTAAACCCCCCTTAGAGTGGTTTGGGTCATCTTACACCCCCCCTTAGAGTGGTTTGGGTCATCTTAAACCCCCCTTAGAGTGGTTTGGGTCATCTTAAACCCCCCTTAGAGTGGTTTGGGTCAGCTTACACCCCCCTTAGAGTGGTTTGGGTCAGCTTACACCCCCCCTTAGAGTGGTTTGGGTCATCTTACACCCCCCCTTAGAGTGGTTTGGGTCAGCTTACACCCCCCCTTAGAGTGGTTTGGGTCATCTTAAACCCCCCTTAGTGCGTTTGTTTGCTCTTTTGGATGGGAGGTCAAAGACATTTAAACAGGAGTGCAGTACTTGCATTAGAGTGAAGGGTAGTTAGCTTACCGCAAAATAAGAAGTGATCAGCCTTTCCCTTAGCTCATCGCCAGTCTGGGTGTCCTCACTTCTATCTGCGGGCAGGTTGGGGATTTCTGGCACCAGTGCTGTCTCCTCGGGGGCTTGGATTCGGTGACATATACAGATATTGTGTAACACACAGCAGGCAAGGATGATTTTGGAAACCTTCTGTGGGCTGTAGAGCATCTCTCCTCCTGGCCGTGCCAAACAGAGAAAGCGTGCTTTCAGCAGGCCGATGGTTCTTTCCACAATGCTTCTGGTCTTGCGATGCGCTGCATTGTAGCGTTCATGGGCAGAGGTCCGTGGGTTCCTGACCGGAGTCATGACCCACGTTCTCTGCCCATATCCCTTGTCCGCTGTAGAAAAAACACAAGGAGAGAGACAGCAATTAGTACTAGTACATGTTTTTGGGTGGTAGTTTGTTTAAAATTGCCTTACTAGGCCACATATTAGCAAAATACATAGACATGGTTAATTTATTACCCAGTAGCCAGCCAGCTGGCATTTCGTTGTTATCAAACTTCCGGCACAGGACTGTCCGCTGCAAGACGTAAGAATCGTGGCATGAGCCGGGGAACCCCGATCTCACCGCCCGCAGCTTCATCTCATGGTCACAGACCACCATGATATTAAATGAATGGAACTGCTTCCTGTTTCTGTAGGACAGCTCCTGTGCACGGGGAGGGCGGAAAGGGATATGTGTACCATCAACGCACCCTAGCACATTCGGGATCCCTCCCATCAGATAGAAAGCATGTTTTATTTTGGCAACCTCTTCCTCATCCTCAGGAAACTTGATGTAAATTGGGATTAAATCACAAATTGCCAGAACTACCTGGATTAGGATGCGGCTCATAGTAGCCTGGCTTATCCCGCTGAGGAGGGCTGAGGTTGCCTGGAAGGTCCCTCGTGCCAACACATTAAGAGTGGCACACAGGCGTACTATGCCTGGAATGGAGTGAGTGCGTTTGGTGGATGGCTCGATTTTGGTCTTAATCTGATCATATAGGTACTGTAGTGCAGCACGATTCAGACGGAAGCGGCTCCTGATCTGCTCGTCACTTAAGTCCCATACTGAAAGGCGGATTGCAAAGGAGCGGGGTGCCCTAAGCCTCACAACACCCCGCTCCCTTTCCTCCTGCTCTTTCAGCATACACATACATCCATCCACCCAGACACCATACATCACCCTCTTATCCATCACACACACTAAAGATATATACAAAAACAAAAATAAACAAAAAAAAACACTAACACACAACACACACACAAACAATCACACTACACACACACCCGCTACAATGCAGCTCACCACAAAACCAGAACTATAGTGGTCCAAACCACCAGCCTGCTGAAAACCAGCTTTCTAAGTTAAGCACAACCAAGAGGGGAGTTGCTGCACAGCCCACAAAAGGCCCCAAAATCAAGCCTCACTTGCTGTATGCTACACAATATTTGCAGATGCCACCCAAACCAAGCTCCTAAAGAAACAGCACTGATGTCAGAAATCACCCAACAAGCCACAGAGAGTGAGGACAGAAACCAGACAGAGGCTCAAATGAGCTAAGGGAAGCGAGCACAGCACCACACCACAGCCTTTGCCACAGTGTAAGAATAGCAGAACCTAGTTCATTCCTTCCTTTTATACTTCATTTTCAAAAGTGACAGGTCCGCTTTGCCGCCTTTTGCGTCGCTCTGCTATTTCCGGGCGCCAATTAGCCGACCCAGGTGTGCGTAAAACAGAGTGCGCACGCGCACGCTAGTAGCGCTACTAGCGTACTTGAGCCGTAACGTGCGTGCATTAACGGACATGGGCCAAAAATCAGGTGGGGACCAATGAAAGTGAAGCTGTTGTTTTTTTAAATAGCCGTTAGGCTAAGCACATGTCACAAGGGTTGCAGATACATCAGTCCATTGTTGGATTTGGGTGTGTGTTGTTTGTTTAATGAGGTCTGTAATGAGTTAATTGGCTAACACACATGCTTCTGTCAGTGCAGTGGAGGTGTGCCTAGAAGGAACTGGGCTGTATGTGTGAATCAATTAAGTGGGCTGCTTTTGGATTGGCTGTTAGAGCACATAAAACCTGCCCAAGCCTAAGAGATTGCGATGCCATTCTGTAGTGTGCATGCGTGCTTGTGGGGTGTTGATTTGTGTGTGTGTGCAGCTACAGGATGGAGCCAAATACAGGACATCTGCCGGCCACAGCAGGCCCGAGTAGGAGTTTGGTGGGTGCTGTGCGCAGACCTCCCTTACGGAAAAGGGCACAGCCTGAAGGTGGGGCAGCACCCCAGGCTAAGCGCCCAGGTGCCAAGAGGGAGCCTGAATTTAATTTGGCTGAGAATAATCATCTTGTGCGCCTGACACTTGCGAAATGGGAGCTGCTCTTTGGCTCCCAAAGCAAGTCCATAGGCAAACAAGAAAGAAGCAAACTGTGGGATGCCATTGGTGTGGAGCTTAGTAGCACAGCTCAACACCCACGTAGTGGCCCATCCTGCAGGAAACGCTTCTACACTTTGCGAGGGGCCCTTATGAAAAAGATGAATCACGATCTTGATGTGGACAGTGGGTTCATCCAGGCTCCAAAGAGTACCTACAGGCCGTATGAGGAGATGCTGAAGGCCAAAATCCCACTGGCTCGGCTGCAGGGTGTGGATCCTGGGGATGACACCACCGGTTGGGCTGAAGGTACATATTTTCTGGCTTTTACAATAACCTAATGTTAATGTCTGTGATTAGCATTTTGACATTCTGACCAACTAACTGTAGGACCTGTGAAGTATTACATTATAGCTCAAACATTTGTAACTTTTCTGTCTGTTGCTTTATGCATAGGTGCACATGCTGCTGTCCGGGATGTGGCTCCGGACACCCAAGCTCCTGCCCTTCCAGCAACCTCAAGGCTACCCCAGTCTGCCATTGAAGGTATTTACCCATTATTTGTTTGCTGGTTTTTTTCTAAACAAATGGGTGTGGGAGCAGCTCAAGCAATAAAGGTTTGCCCTGTTGACTATTAATAATATGTGCGTGCGCCCTAATTGCACGCCCACTGTAACACTCACAGGCAGTAACTAACAAGGCCCTAACATGTGTAGATATGTAGGATGCCAGAGATGTGTAGCCATATATCGGCATATCAATGTGTGAGCCACACTTGGCTTGATTAGTCAATATTAGTGAAAGAGCTGTTCACACACCTTAATGCATGTTGTATTTTGCTACGCACATTAGCTATGGCTCAATGTTGGTTTTATTTTGGCCTAGCTCCCATGCCCTTGGCCCCAGCATCTCCTCCGGATCCCACCTACTCTTTGGATGTCGGTAAGTGCATGTGTTCACCTTGCTTGATCCACTTTGACTCAAGTGCATGTGTCTCATTTGTCTTTTTTCTTGGTAGGCCAAGTGACTGGTTCATCTTTGGACCCCACTTCCGATGTTGCCGGTCAACAGGACCCTGTTGGTGTGTAGAGCAATACATAATGTATCCTTTCTGCTGTTTAGGTTACACTGGTTCAATTTTGTTAGTCTACTAAGCTACATGTTTGCTTGGTAAACTTGAAGATGCCTCTTGGGAGTGCTGGTTGCCTCCCCAGGGTCAGTCTCTTAGTTATTTTAGTGATAGCAATGTATATTTGCGGACATATTTTTAGCCAAACATTCCCTGTAGTAGTTTGCTGATTATTTAGACACATTTTTAATTTGTTTTAGTTGACCCGAATATCGGAAGTGGCTGTCCAGAAAGGGCCCCTCAAGTTCCAGCTGCCAGAGATGAGGGTAAGTGGTTTTGCCTTGCTCTAGTCTGTATTTTGGCTCTAATGTTGTGCCACTTGCTTCTGGCAACTTGTGTGTCCACATGTATTTTCAAGGTCCAAGCTCGAGTGAGGACCCCACTCCAGACATCTGGGATATTGCGGGTATGTTTAATTTAAGCAATGTTTATGATGAGATTTGCAGAAATTAGTGCGTCTTAGTCCTGTAACATACATGTTAACAATCTGAGTTTAACCGAGACCTTTGGTCTAGTGTGTATTTTTAAACTTTTTAGAGGTATGGCCTCGATAGCCTAACCAGGTTACATTAGAGTTTGGCCCACAGACCTACTAACCTGATTTTCCTGTTTAGCATATGCCAACTTGCCCGACATCTCTGATGTTGATTTGCGACTCTCTGGCAGCGATACCTCGAGCCTACCTGGGCCGGAGGACACGCAGGTAACATGGCTGATGTAGACGACCTCTAAACCCATTGGCATATTCGTGGGTAGTGGAAGAAGCAACATGTAACATTTCCTTTCATTGTTGTTTTGGCAGGAGGCGGAACCAGAACCCCAAGCTGGGACCTCTTCCCAAGTCCCATGTGGCCAAGCTTCAGAGGCTCAGACAAGGGTAAGTTGTCTAGTGAGTGTTTATGGTAACTTTTGGGAGGGGCATAACTGCATTTGTTCCGTTTCACTAAAATGTGGTTTACTATTTGTTTAGCCTCCAACCACAGCAAGAGGAGGTGTGGCACCAACCAGTGCCGATTTCTACCAACTAGGGGTCCGGATGCTGGAGGACTACAGTCGCCAACAGCCGCGTGATGGAACTAATGAGCGCATTGCGGCGTTGGAAAATCAGGTGCTGATGTGTCAGCAACAAAATGAGGGCCTGCAGCGCCAGGTGGACCAGTTAAGGCAAAACCTACAACAGAACCAGGACCTTGGTCGCCTTGCAAATGTTATCGAGCAATCTGTACAGCGCCAGGAAGAAGCAATACAGCGCCAGGCAGAGGCAATACAGCGGCAGGACCAAACTTTGTTGTTGCTACAACAGCTCATACAACAGCAGTCTATATTTTTTACTGCACTGTTGTCCCCCAACACCGCCCCTAGCAATGACTCCCAACCTCCCCGGCCACCCAGCCAAGAATATTAATTTGTAAACCTTTTTCTTATGATTTATGTAAATATATTTTTGAAAACCACCTCTAATTTGTGTTTATCCATACATGTGAAAGCTAAATACACAGTCAGGGCTGATTTGCTCAATCATCTCTAATATTATGCCACCATTTATGTGCCACATTAGTTAACATTGCTTACTATGGTGTAAACATGTACTGGCTCAAAATGGCTGCCTAATTTTAGACATAATGGTTTTTGGGAATCTAAACCTATGCTGGTCAAGGAACAACACAGTTCTTGGTAAATATAAATGTTTTTATACAAATTGGGCCAACACGGCCAACATAGGCCAACAAAGCCAATAAAACATGGCCAGGGCAGCCATCCCCCCCACCCTAACGTCTCCGACGCCTCTTCATGGCCAGCAGCATCCCTTTCATCTGTCGGAAGGCCCGCCACAGTCTGCGATGCTGGCGTATACAAGCTGTAGAGATGTGATAAAAAATAATATCTTAGAATTTGATTGGGAACTCAACATACACAGATGTAGCAATGTAATGTCAGTGTTTCTAACTTGCTAACACTCACATTAACATTGGTGAACAATGTGCCCCTAACATTTTAAAATAAAGTTTTAATATTGGCTTGAAAACATGTTAGGACCACATACCTTTACTCTTAAAGTGGACCAACACCCACAATATAGTTTATCATGGGTTTTGGCCCACTTTGTTGTTTCTCACAGATCTGTATTTCCCCTGATGTGTGTATACACACAGTAATCCATAGCCACTCACCTCTCCATGCTCCAACGTGCTTGGCACAAAGAACGCACGCTAACGTCTATGCAGGGAACAGGAATGTACACTCCTCTTCCACCCCCTCTTCACGCATGTCACTCTCTGGCTGCTCATGGGGACCCGGCGGCCATTCACAGAGGCCCAGGGGGGAAAAATGCACGTCTGGAGTGTTGCGCAGGAGCCAGCGGAAGATAAGTTCCCATAATTAGGGGTTTGCTTGGTGGGGTGGACCCGTGGTACCTGCACTTATCGTATGTTCCGCGGGGTGTTAGTTGTTAGTTGTTGGCAAATTAAATGTTTAATGCACATTAAACACCCTTGGTGTTGGGCCAGGTTAACTCTTGCAAAGGTAATAATGTTTATGGCCAAGTAAGGACATTTATGTATTTAGTCCAAGCCAAACATCAGTGCCTAAGGAAGATGGAAGTTTGCCCTATAATGTTATTGGTAAACACCTAATCAGCCCCATTTGGTTGTCTATACGCCACAAATAGTCCGTATGTGTCCGTAACAAGAATGTGAGGCAACTATCAAGGATGGTGACTGGCATGTTGGATTATTGACCAAACACATTTAACCTAGATGTGTGTGATATTCACACATTGGTCAATTACAAATTTCTACAAATGTAACTAGAAGAGAAATGTTTACAAAGTATTTACCCATATTAATTTGGATGTACTCACCATCGCAGCTGTGGCGGTGGCCCATGCTGCTGGCCGTCCCTGGAGCTGGTGTGGGGAGGAGGAATTCTGCCTCCGTCTGCGTAGCAACATCTGTCCATAAAAAAACAAAATACAAAACAACATTTAGTGGAGCTATGACACCCGAAGTTTGGACATCAATCTGGTTATTGAGTCTTAGCTCCAAAAACAAACACTTCTTTACATACATGTTAAACGATATTTGCTATATTCCTGGCCCATTAGTTAATGTGAAGTGTTTATGGTTGCCACATGTATCCATTTTGAAAAACTGGCACTAACCTTTACATTGCAATGTAAATGACTCATTACCAATTTAATGGATAATGTTACCAGTGTGCAACATGTGTTTGCCCTAACTACTTCACGTAAATTAACTATTGCTAGCACACATCATGGTGTGGCCAGAAACATAGGGGTGGTTTCCAGTTGGCTAGCACTGTAGTGTGGTTTGTGATGTTAATGTACATTAGCAAACCAGCTGAGACAATGGACCAGGAAACGTGTCTGTTAAAAGTGTACCAAGACACAGGATTGTGAATATTCAGTGTAGTAGTCTACTTTGGCAGAGCAACACAATTTTAGTCCGCCACCGCCCCTGCCTTCCGCACATCACTCCGCCAGTGTGTGCGCACACGCATGCCAGTATGAAACAGAGCGCAGGCGCACACACATCTCGAGTGCCACACAGGAGGCACGGACAATGGCTTCTGCCACCCCCAAAGAGGGAAGTAGTTTGTGGTGTTTGGTTGGGGGGGGGCCCTGGGTGAGGGATGTGATTTGGCAGGCAAGGCGCCATAATCCAAGCAATATCATCAATGTTTGTGGGTCCACTTTAAGGAATGACATAAAGTCCAAAATGAACTAGCTTAAAACATACACTTACCACGACTATGCCCGAGGAGGATTTGACGCCAAAAATCCATGGAGGTGCCGCCTATATGATGCCCTGCAAATTACAGAGGAATTGCAAGGGCTAAGCACAAATGGTCAGATGAAACCTGGCACAGACTAACAATTAAAACATGTAAACTCACCAGGGGATGAAGCGCCACTTGAAGCCCAGGGAGGGCTCTGAGGAGGAGGCGGGGAGCCTCGGCTCCTCACACTCTGCTCAGAAGATCCACCAGGCAAAGGGCCACCCTCCTCCCTCTCACTCCCTGCTTGAGAGTGGCCCCTTGCCTGGTGAGAGTCCTCAGCCTCAGAGTGTGAGGAGCTGAGGCTTGATCCAGCCTGCCCCCCAGCAGCACACTCCTCTGGGGCGTCATCCCCTTCCTCCCCTGGGTCCTCTAAATAGGACCCGCGGGAGGGACCCTCCCCCGATGACTCCCCCGAGTCCGCCTGCCTGGTTCGGGGGAGGAATCCCTTCCCACGTTTCCCCAGGGGAGGACGCTTATCTGTGTGGAGGGGGTGAAAGCAAATAATTAATATAAAGAGCAAAAAAGGACACAGCTTAGCAGATGATTCTGCACAAAGGCAAAAAAGAACATAAGCTTTAACTTACCTGATGCGTAGGCATCATATAGGCGGTACACGCCTTCTGGGTCCCGGCGCTTAAAATCTGACCATTTTTGTTGGATCGCCCGGATGGTCAGGTCGGTCTTGAAGCGCCGGGACACAGTGGCCTTCACCTCCATGGCAAGGCGTTTTTTCGCTCCTCGGGCATAGTCGTATTCGGCCAGGCAGAAGTCCTAGGAAAAAAAAAAAAAAAAAAAAAAAAAAAAATACATGACCTCAGAACAATGTCATAAACAGTTATACAGAGACAAGATCAAAGTGGACCCACACCCAGGATTTACATTATTCTGGGTTTGGGTGCACTTTTTTGGGCCACAACTATTGTGGGTGGCCCACTGTCTGCAACCCCCTTTGAAGGGCCCAAATACACCGCTGAGGACACTCCCACGTCACTCCGCAAGCCAAACACAGCGCTCCACGCCGGTGTGGTATGCGCATCCAAGGGCCTTGGGAGGTGCATACCAGCTCAGCTGTGTCTGCACGGCAAAGTACGCATGTGGCGTTTGACTCTAACAGGGAGTGCGCCTGCACACCAAATGAAAATATGTATGGCGCAGGGGTACACCCTGCTAGAGGTAAGCGCAATAGGCATCCGCAACTCACGCATGCACAGATGGGACGGGGCAGAGGTAATTTTTAGGGCCCTCCAGGGGGGGGGGGGGGGCCATCCAAGCAGGACATCCACAATGGGGATGCCCCATGTGGAGTGTTACATTTTGGACTAAAAACAATAAAAATTCAGCCCCTATCCACCCTGTGTGTTTATAAATTTTTAAGCTAAAAATACATAACTAAAATACTCACTTTCACAACCTGGCCATTGACCCGGCTATCCACCCGGGTGCGCCTTTGTTTTTGGGGCCCAGGAGGGGAATGGGTGGGAGGGGTGGTATTTGGGGAAGGTGAGGTAGGTGGGGGATGTGGGGGAGGGGTGGTGGGTCCAGAATCTGAGGAGGAGCTGGGGAGGCGCATTACTCGCCGTTTGGGAGCCATATTGGAAACGCTAAGGAGGAAACAGGAACCGGAAATGACGCTAGCGACATGAGACATAAAAAACAAAACAAAACAAAAATACGCACCGCGCCCCAGCAACAAGCTATTCTCAGCTATGTGCAAGCTAAGTGGCGGAAAAACTAAAATGACGCTTGAAAACAAGCTAGTGGCATAAGCGCAAGACAGTTTTACCTTAAGGTGGCGTTGAAACGCAAAGGAGGATCCCGGAACCGGATATGACGCAAGCAACTGTGCTTCAAAATTCCCAAAAAAACATGCGCGCAGCAGGGACAAGCTAATATCAGCTATGTGCAAGCTAAGTGGCGGAAAAACATTAAAATGACGCTGCAAAACAAGCTAGGGGCAAAGGCGCAACGAACTATTAGCTTGATTTAGCTGGGGATTCTACATACTGTAATGCATAGGTCCTTCTAAAGCATACACCGTTGTGCTTAAATATACAGAGATTATTGCTTCACAAAGTCATCACACAATCTAACTAGACAACTACCTGAAAATGTGGCACACATGAGAATGCATAAGGGGTTGTTATGAGCTGGTACGACTGAATGTTAATCCTGCAATATGGGGCCAGGCACGCTCACAACTACAGTGTATTCATTAACAACGACTGGGGTCGCGGGAAGTGAATTCCTTGCAAATGGCAGAAGGGCACATGTATGAACAGCACAGCGCCGCACAACGCAGCGCACCGAGGCACAGCGACGCTCGCGCCGCCACATAGCGAATTCAAACAGCGACTGCACAAACACTGACCAACACAGATTCATCAAGGACAGGGCTGCCGAATAGCTTGGGCGCTGACAATTTCTAAGAGCGAACGTGACCGCCCAACCTGACAGGCTACAAAATAGCTTTACAAGCCCCGTTTGTGTGGAAAACCAGCGCTTTTGAGGCCAATGAGTTTGGGTGGAGGAGATGCAATTCCCATGTCACTCACAACATTACATTGTGAAAAATAAAAAAAAAAAAAAAAAAGATAAATAACCAGCTAGATTCATAAAACATATCAATATAAACATGTGTTGAATTTTGTCCCAAAGCAAAAAACCCCAAAACCACTAAGAACAATCATTGCAGCGTCTGCCATTGAAATGTATGGGAGAGCGGCAGGTAGCGCCAGGTAATACGTGTCGCTGTGAAGGAATTTGCAGCGGCGCTGTTCGGTCCAGCCGGCTTCATGATGAATGCCGCGCTAGCCGTCGCTCTCGCCGGCGCTAGCCTCATTTTGCTTGATAAATGCATCATTGTGACCGCCGCCGGGCGTACTTGAGTCGGTAGTCGCCGTTAGCTGCCGCTACCTGGCGCTCGTCAGACACTACCTGGCGCTATCGCTTGATGAATAAGGGCCAAAGTCATCACACAATCTAACTAGACAACTACCTGAAAATGTGGCACACATGAGAATGCATAAGGGGTTGTTATGAGCTGGTACGACTGAATGTTAATCCTGCAATATGGGGCCAGGCACGCTCACAACTACAGTGTATTCATTAACAACGACTGGGGTCGCGGGAAGTGAATTCCTTGCAAATGGCAGAAGGGCACATGTATGAACAGCACAGCGCCGCACAACGCAGCGCACCGAGGCACAGCGACGCTCGCGCCGCCACATAGCGAATTCAAACAGCGACTGCACAAACACTGACCAACACAGATTCATCAAGGACAGGGCTGCCGAATAGCTTGGGCGCTGACAATTTCTAAGAGCGAACGTGACCGCCCAACCTGACAGGCTACAAAATAGCTTTACAAGCCCCGTTTGTGTGGAAAACCAGCGCTTTTGAGGCCAATGAGTTTGGGTGGAGGAGATGCAATTCCCATGTCACTCACAACATTACATTGTGAAAAATAAAAAAAAAAAAAAAAAAGATAAATAACCAGCTAGATTCATAAAACATATCAATATAAACATGTGTTGAATTTTGTCCCAAAGCAAAAAACCCCAAAACCACTAAGAACAATCATTGCAGCGTCTGCCATTGAAATGTATGGGAGAGCGGCAGGTAGCGCCAGGTAATACGTGTCGCTGTGAAGGAATTTGCAGCGGCGCTGTTCGGTCCAGCCGGCTTCATGATGAATGCCGCGCTAGCCGTCGCTCTCGCCGGCGCTAGCCTCATTTTGCTTGATAAATGCGTCATTGTGACCGCCGCCGGGCGTACTTGAGTCGGTAGTCGCCGTTAGCTGCCGCTACCTGGCGCTCGTCAGACACTACCTGGCGCTATCGCTTGATGAATAAGGGCCTAAGTCTAACCGAGCAGAGACGATCAAGCGCACCAGCGGCCGCACCCCCGCTACCCTCTAATATGTTGTGTGCCCGGACTGGTCCTTCACAAATGCCTGGCACAGGCGCACCCTGCTAAAGCTATAGAAGGCTGCTGCTCACACATGTGCTGTTGGATCGGGTAGAAGGTGAGTTTACTGGGTGACCTGGGAGAGTTTACACAAATCTGAATGCCCCAGGGGATGGGAATAAGCATGCCCTGGAGTCTCATAGACTGGGTTGGGTTTTGGTCAGCTTTAAAGCATGTTAATGATTTCAGAATGTAGAATTTACAACAAACCAAAATGAGGAGAACTGGGCTGAAAAAGGACTGAACTTCACCATAGTTAACAAGAGATCACATGCATTCCATTGAGGTCATTGGATGGCCATCTTAAAGTGGACCAAAACCCAGGAAATTGGTCCAGCCTTCCAACCCAATTTGGGATGCCCCGCTAAATGAAACCCTGCAAGTAGCCTGCTGTTCTTACCTTTCCAATGAGCCCATGGCATGCCATGACGCAGCTTCCTTCCAATCAGCTTCTCTGGCTCCCCTCCAGCAAGCTTCTGTGGCTACGGAAGCTGAATGAAATTCTAGCCACACACACACACAATTGGCATGCAGCACTCCATGCATCCCTAGGCTGTGCATGGCCAAGCCAGCTATTCAGTTACATCGAGCATGGCCATGCACTGCCCGAGAAAGATGCAAATCATGCCACGCATGCACCGTGGGCTTGTTGACGAGGTAAGCTTAACGGTAATGCGGGGGTTCACATAGCGGGGCATTCCAACCCAAACAGGGATAGAATGCAAACCAGACCTAGCATCTTATAGGCATTTTGATCCATGTTAATGTCCCTCTCCAGGCAAACACTTAATTTCTCCCTGCTCATACCCTTGGGAACAGTAATTAATATGCCATCTGGGTCATGGCTGACCTGGGAAGGGTGTGTCATAGTGCTTTATGAGTCATGAGCATGTTCTGTTGTGATCAGAGACAATGCTCACAGCTCCAAGGGACAGAGTAGCTGTAGGGCCACTTTTTGAATGGTCCATGAAGAATAAAATGTAAAAAGGAAAAAACTTTGGAATCCTGCGACTGCTTCTACCCTGCAGTGCAGGAACTGGAGGAGAGACACATGAGACAGGCACCAGGTGGGCTGCTTGCTGGCTAATTATTGCTGTTGGGTTTAGAGTCCCTTTAATGAACACAAAGCCACTTGTAGTTCCACCTGCTTAACTGCATACATTTACTGTAAAAAGCTGCCATTCCATCTCTGTTAACCAGAGAAGAATGACCACTCAGTGTAAAAAGCTTAAAAGGTCTGTTGGGTTAAGCCCAACCCAATTTATTGCCCCAATATCATTCAGACCTCAATTCAGCTTCAAACTGGCCAATGGTGGTAGTTCCAGCTAGCTGTGATTTAAAAAACATCATTTCAATCGAATGCTCCTTTTCCACCGGAGATTTTTATTAACCCACAGTTTTTAAAGAAACTTGCATTAAGGTTATATTGTATAACCCAAAATCATTAAGACATGTGAAACAAGACAAAAACGTTTTTGTGATAGGTTGGAAAGGTGGGGGACCACAAGTTTGCAATATAATTGCAGAGAAACTGCAGTGCAATGTTTCTCCAAGAATAAGGAACTATGGTTATGGACAGTTGAGCTAGTCAAATCAGTAGGAAAGTATGGCAAGAAACGATTATTTTGTTAAAATGTGTGATCACAGTAGTTGGGAAATTCCACTCATATGCTGGATAATGTGCACAGTATGGGGAATACAATAGAATCCAGCTTGAAATAATTGATTTTGTTCTGGAAGTAAAGCCTGTGAAAGACCTATGCAGGAGGGAGGACCAACAGTGAGGTCAGAGGAGACACCCAAAACCTGAGAAAGCCCTGGTCAGGTCTATGCCAGGCAAAAATCACCACAACCTACAGAGGGAGTTTAAAGCCTAGGTACCCGTGGAGTGCATGGGGCTGTAGTGTGTTAGATAGAATCACGAAAGCAGGAGCCGAAAGCCTGGTGTTGTATGACGAAGTTGCAGGAATTACCACTATTTTGTTGTTTGTTTTTTGAGAACTTGGATATAAAGGAAGTATAACCTTTTTCTGATTGGCAGTGTTGCTTAGGGAACAATCCACAACCCATACATGCACCATAAGACACCTCAGGGTCTCAGAAGAATCTGCTCACCCTTGCACAGCCAACCAACCAGGTGTGAGGGTGTGTAACACTTTGAACAGCCTTAAATAGTGATAAAAACAGGGCAACTGGTCCAAAAGCGTGAATAATCTCAGCAGTGGTGGAGCACATTCTTCTTCAATAGCGCTTGCAGGAAACATGTATGGGGGCAATGGCAGGGGAGCAGCAGGACCCATTGTCATTATGCAAAGCAAAGGGTACATCATTTGATTGAATTATGGAAGCTTCTCTTTGCTTCCTTGATAAAACTTGGCTGCACAATTGAGCACCAGCAGTTATGTGGTTTGTGTTGGAGATATAATACATTTATAACAGCTTACAGCTTGTCTTCGAATGTTATTCAGGACTTTTGCTAGATTTATTGCAGTTTACAGTTATGACAAGTTATGACACTAGATGGCGCTGTGACCAATGCTTAAACTGTAGATTCTGTGCATATTACTGCTGTGTTGTATTTTCTGTACATCAAGCTCCAATCTTTATGACTAGTCCTTCCTCCTTTTTCTTCTCTGTGTTTTAGCCACCATGTAAGGTGACATTCTCTTACTGCATGCATGTTCCAGTAAAGCAAGTTTATGTTATACCATAAATGTCTATCTGGATAGCCAAAAGAGCTCCTGACCACCTGCCTGCCAGTGGCCGATCATGGGGCATGGTTTCACAGTAAAAACAGCAGTTGCAGGAGATGTGAACATAGGATTCTCACCGTACTGTGATCAACACCCATTTTTTTATAAAGTGGGTGTTGAATCGCTTTAATGATTACTGCTAGAAATGAATATTTAGAGCACCATAAGACAGCAATTTATCAAAACAAAAGGAACCAAAATTTAGATGTTACCCAGCAGGTGCCTAGGTGTCACCCTAGGTCCTGGTCCCAGCCTACGTCTAAGTGCAGGTCTCAAAAAACTGGCTCTAGCAAGTATCGCCAACAGTCCCTTGTGGCAGGAAATGATTTTCTGTGATGTCATGACTGGAGATTTGTATGAAACATCGATGTACAAACAAAGATCCTGTAAAGAGGTTCAGCGTAAGTCAAACAGACAGTCAGTGTTCCTTGTGTACTCAGGCTTGCCAAAACATCTGTCCTGCTCAAGTAATTAACGGTGCTTTGTTCATACGAAATGTCAGGAGCTCTTATTAGAGACAGATCAAAAAATCATGCAAGCATTATTCTACGTGTTCTATGTCTGCTCAGTGATAGCAGCAACACCAAGTTCACATTTCTAATCTAGTGATGGCATGATGACACCATTTTATATGTTTCCTCATCATAGCGCACATCTTCCCATCTAATTCTCAAAACCTGCTGTAAATTTACCTACCTACCTACCGAGCCCAGAGTGACTCACCTGCAATACAACTGGTGGGTATGTTACAGTACATTACCACTAGCAATTTGTCATAGGTACTGTACCATTGGGTTTCAGTGCAGGAGCATAACTATAGAAGATACAGGGGGTGCGACTGCACCAGGACCCAGGAGGGCACTATCATTGTTGCTTCTGCACCTTATTTAGAATATTTGTGCTCACTTGGCATCAGTTATAGAAAGGAAGCATCATTTTATCTACCGTTTCAGTCATTAGTTCTCTAGCTGCATATAATTTGTCAGGTCCCGTGGGACGCCCACCTTCCAATAAGTCTGCAACCCCCAATCTCCGCTGCTTTCTTCGCCTATAGACAAGCCCCCGTTTGCCGGGACGCAGGACACGCCTCACCGGACACGGTTGCCCCCAGGACTTGTTAGCACAAAGGATGCAGACTTATGCAGGGAGGGCAAACGAACCAGGAACGAGACTGGGTAGGGTCAAACGGGCAATGGTCATACACGGTAGATCAATCCAAGGAAGCACGGTACAGGAGGGTTTGAGATAGAAGAATAGTCAGGACAAGCCAAGGGTCACACCGGGGAATCAGGGATACGCAGTACAGAGGAGCAGGCAGGAATCGTGGTCGAAAAACAGGCAAAGTCGGTCCAGGCAGCAATCAAGGATGGTCATACACGGCAAGATTCGTAAGGAAAACAGACACCAAATCACACCCAGCAGCACGCTATCACGGGCAAGGATCAACTGCAGTAGGAACACCTTTATAGGAAATGATGGAGCAGGGAGAGGGACATGATTGGTGCAACCAGGAACCCTGAGGCTGATTGCCCTATTCAAACCAGTGACCTTGGGCTCATTGGCCCAGAACTAATTACCTCCGGCGGGCGCGCTGTGTACAGCGCCACCGGAGGGCATAAGTATAGAGGACTCGCGCACGCGCGCAAGTGCGATGCTGCGTGCCGGGAGCGCTCCGAGATGGCAGAGGCGCGGCCGCTCCAGATGCCGCCGAAGAGGAAGTCGCCCGAGCAGCCGCTCGCGACGGAAACAGCCGAGCGGCTGCTAGCGGCGGAAATAGCCGAGCAGCGGCCAGGAACAGCAGACGACGAGCCGCCGCCTGCCCGAGACGCCGCCCAGCCCGCGCGCCGGCCCACCGAGTACAGCGGGCGTGGGACCGGAGGACAGGTGAGTGCGTGGTGGTCCTGGTCCCCGTGACATAATTAAGTTGAAAGACAAAAAAAAGTTTATTGTATGAGCCTTGAAAGCGCCCTATTTAATGTCCGCACTGGGGTCCGGTCACATTTAGTTTCACCATTTCTCAAGAGTTCTAGTACCAAGAACAACAAACCCCACATCTAACCAAAACAGCTCCTAAAATCCATGTCCAGACATACAGACACTGACTTCCCCCTTATCCCCCATGTCCAGACATACACTGACCGCCTTCCCTCTTATCCCCCATGGTAACAGTATAAAATAAGCCATTTCAAAGCATCTCAAAATCTACAATTATATGTGAATACTTAATATATTTTAAGCGAGGCCGCTTGCTTTGCTTTGTTTTATGAGTCAAGCGACGTTATGCTGTAGTCAGAGACCACAAAGTTTGCTGTACTCTCTCACGCTGAGAGCCCCAAGAGACAGGGTGGATGTTAGACCTTTTTTTGTGAGGTCCTGGAGGAATGAATTTGAAAGAAGGGAAAACTTTGGAGCCCTGCTTCAACTTCTACCCTGCGCCATAGGAAATAAAAGAAAGAGACAGATGGAACAGGCATTAGATGAGCTGCTTGCTGCCTTATTCTTGCCACTGTGTTTGTTGTCTTTCACATACTTGCTGTGTTTTTAAATTTTGGGGGTAAGGTCATTATGGCCAATTATGGAAATTTTCATACTAATGTCTACTAATGCCCAATAAACTGCCTGACCCTATCTTAAAATAATTTACTGTATCTGCTAAAACTAGTTCCTGTAGTAGTAGATTCCACAGGTTTCACTGGTTGTAATGTAAAAACCCCTCATTCCAGACTGATGTCTTGAGTTCACCAAAAACTTATTTTGGGGTTACCACCATAGATCAAGGAATTAAAGTCATAAAGACTTTCCTCACCCCACAGCATGGACCATGCTCATTTTTCACAGCCTCAAGACTGAGATTGGGTAGCCCTGTACACAGGGCCGTATTGTGAGGGGGCGCAAGGGGTGCAAGCCCCGGGGCCTCCACCACTGGCCCTTCAAAGGAGGCGCCACCAACCTTTGGGTTAAGGTCTGGTCCAGCAGGCTTTTCAGTCTGTGGTCTGATGGGCTGCGAAGCCAGCAACATAGCTATCAACGGCAGTGACCCCCCCCCCCCCCCCGCGCCCGGGCAAGCCTTTTTTGTTTTTGCAAACCTGCAGCCAAAGCCACCACAGGGCAGGACGGAAAGTCTAGAGCAGCAAATCCATCGTCAGCAATGCTAAGCCCTGATTCTCCCCCCCTGCAGTCCAGGCTAACCTTGAAAAAGTAGAATGTAAATTTTAAACTGGGAATTCATGAGATATATTGATTTTGATTGATTGTGGTGGAGAGGGTGCTGCATATTTGGGGCTATTTGGGTGGCTGCTGGAACCATTGAATGCAGGCACGGCCACACACAGGATATCATTATTTTGGGTGGTGCGAAATACATATCTTTTGTATAAAAATGATTTTCCAGTAAGAAGCCGGGTGCCAGACAACCACCGATCAGTTACTTGGCTGGACTATTTAAATGGAAAAAAAAAAAAACTGTATTTGGGACCTCCACTAGATTTTGTGCCCAGGGGCCTCCACCACACTTAATCCGGCCCTGGGTGTACATACCACTCAGAGCAGGCTGTCAGTCTGCCACCCCTACTTGAACGTCATGGTGAACCCCTGCCGTCCATCATATCCAATTAGTTATAAATGGCTGCCATTGTAGGGAACTTTCAAATGGTATGTACTGGCATGTCCATATTCAGGCCTGTGGTGATGGGAGACGTAATATGCAAACTAAAATTGGAATTACCCAATGCTGCATGGGTGATGGTAATTAAAGTACACCAACACCATGCCAAGCTATGCTCCTCAATATTAAAATCACTTTAAATCCTACAAAGAATGTATAAGTGGTGCTTTCTTGCTGTGTATTAGAGACATCCAGCATTTCCTGTTACTTTTATCATAGAAAAATAAAATCCAAAATAATGTCATTAATCATAATCACAATGTGCCCCATCTGCCCATGTTGCACACCATCTCTGAAGCATCATTTGAGCACTGGGGCTGTAAAGAGGGGCAAAACAAAGAAACAGCTGAACATTTTGTTTCCAGGACCCTCAAAAAACCACATACTGCTTTGAGTCCAAGCCAGCAGGCAGGAGTTTGGAAACTATTCCCTGACTCAGGGCTGTTAGCGAAATGCAAATCAGAGTGCCATTTAAGGAATGAAGACTCATTGGCAACACCCAGAGATGTCCTTGTTTTCCTGTGGGCCAATTCTCTTAGCTGAAATAGGAATATTAAAGTGTTTCATTACCCTTTATGCAGAACAATAAAACATGACCTTTTTAATCTCCTTTTTAATAGTTTTGCTTCTAGATGAGGTCTGGATGACACAATGCAGACTGTTCAGGACATTTGGTACATTTAGATGTGCCTGATATCATGTAAACATCAAGACTCCTGTACTGACTGCTGCCTAAGCTCCTGTTGCCAACCTGTACTGCACCATTGTCCTTAAACCATGGGTTCTTCTACCATGACTTGACTTCAGATGATTTATTTGCCTTTTCTTTACTTCCTACCTACTGCCAGGACCTCCCCATCATGGATATTCTGACAATTGGCTCCTCCACTTCGTATCCCGTCTAAGAGACACCAAAACGGTTCCACTATTGCCACTCTTGACTCTCCATCTACAGTGATGAAGGTACTTTGCTAACACAAATCCTCCTCCCTTCAATAAGCCAAATTAGACATAAAAACTATGAAAAAAACACTTACCTGGACCTAGCTTTTTGTCTGCTCCCCTGGCAGAAACAGGGCACCGCACTGCTGCCTTGGGATCAGGGCAGACTGGCCATAGGCTGCACAGGGAGAATTTCTGGTGAATTGCATCTCTTTGGGGATGGCTAGAATTTATTCTCCTTAGTTAACAACTAACACCTTGACTCAGTGCTTCTCAAGTTATCCCCAAACCCTCATCCTGTACCCAAATCCACTGCACCTCCCAGCCAAGACCACCCAGCCTAGGTTCTGCCCCAGCAATGTTATAGTCTTTGTGGGGCCAAATCCACCACAGACACAGTATCGACCTGTACCACAGCTGACAAACACACTCACTGGGCAACTAAATCCAGCCTGACATTTGGTCATCTAAACCCAACCCAAGCAGGGCCACTAATGCTGCCATCATTGAGTGATGAAACAATCCCTAGGAGGCTCTTGGGATTGAGTATTATAATGTGTTTCATATAAAGACAAGAATTGCAACTACGACCTTGAACAACAGCTTTACTTTACTTTCAGAAGAGAAGAAAAACATAATAAGGGACACGTTAATAAAAAAAAAACACCACAAAGGCATGCAAAGAACTCAACGACTGTCTGTTAACATTTTTCTTTTTACCTGAGAAGGCATTGTTCGTGTTCAGGAAATAAATCTCCTCCCGTCCATCACCATCTATATCGCATGCGGTGACCCCAATGGCATTGCCCTGGCGATCTCGGAGTGGGTAGAATGGAGAGCTACGTTCATCCACGGCTATATTCTCTAGTCGACCTTTTTCTTTTATGTACTTCAGCACAAGATTTGGTCCATTATATCTACAAAGGTACAAAAAAGAGAAAAGAAATACATTTCAAGTCAAAGAAAACAGAAATCTTTTTTATCTTCCTAATGTAGCGGAAGACTGTATTATGACACAGCGGATGCTTTGTGTGTGTTAACGGTTTCAAACTACTGTACCTTTCTAAAAGTGGCATATAAACCTCCTAATGCTCAGTTAATATTTCCGCTTTTTTGCTTTTCCAACTGAGGCACTGGCCCCAATAAATCAACATAAAAGGCAGACTTATTTTTGAACCAGAAAAGCCTATTAATTCCAATAGGAGTCTAACGGGTGCGGCATACACAGAACCCTGTGATCAGGAGCCTTAGTTTAGGGGTTCAGAGTTTTAATTGTTCTATATCTTTAGATAAGAGGACACGTGTTTATTCCAGATCAGATATTAAAACATGAGAAGCAGAAGTTTAGCTTTGTAAACAAATGAGTAAGTACAAAGTAGAAAATGAGAAAACAATGGACAGTTGAAACATCAATGATACATACCGTGCGTAGTGTTACCTGTGTCTTAGTTACATGTAAATACAAATCAATAGAGACCTAAAAGGACCATTATCATTAACACAATAGAGACTACTAGAGATGAAGGAACCTTTTAAAAGTTCGATTCGGTAGATTTGTGTTTAGCCGAACGAAACATTTAATGAACTCATTCATAAAACCATTAGCAAACAATCGTACCTCCGTTCCAGCGCAGGACGAAGTCCTCATCCTCCGGGTTGTCCTGCGTCATTCTCTGCAATCCAATCCCCCGCTGGACTCCCAGCATCTCATCCCCAATGCAGGGAGTGGCATGTATATTAGGCGTCACATGTGACATCACAGGACACGATCAGTGTAATAGCTCCTCCCTGCAAAAATTGCAGCCACCAACTTGGAGACTAAAATTTATCACGTGAAAGATCGGTGGGTTAATATACACTGCCTCCAGGAAAACAACCACAACAATACTCCTCAAAAATAGATCTGCTTCTGCTATTTTACAACAGCTGCTTTACCTGAGGAGTTTCATTTTAGAAACCAGCGAGAATGCCTTCTGCTTTTTTCCATCATTTTGGCAGATGCACAGGATAGAAGCTGTGAGGTTAAGCAGGTTAACTGCAGTGACTGGATCCAAAACAGAACCCTGAATATGCTGCTGTGACCTCCTCTCAGCATTCATTGTTTGTGATGTGCTTAGAAAGCCACCACCATGGTACCGCTGTGTATATCGATTAGGGACTTCTCTACTGTTAGTAGGTAATTAAAACAAATGTGTTCACCTCTGTTACTCCTGTGCAGAGTGACTGCCAACACACTGCTGGATTCTAGGCTGCTGGAATGCCAATTGGCAGAAGCAACCAGCGTACAACATACCGCTAAAGTTAATTTGCGGACCCCAAAGGGAATCTCATTACCCCTTGTTTACATGACCAAACCTTGATAATGCCAATGAAAAGTTGGTCCTGGGTGACTTCAGGCATCACATAATACTAGACCTTACTAAACGGCTAAATGCAGATACCCTATCTGGCAAAGCTGTCATTTGGTTCACCAATGAAATATGGCCCTTAATCAAAATAAACTTGGGCTGGTTCCTTGAAATATTTCAGATCCTAAGGCTTTATCCCCAGGTCCTCAACCTTGGTTATTATGGGAGTCACATTCAGCACCTATGTCAGTCTAGATACAAACTTAGATAATACACAGGCACAGTTGTTACATACAGGACAAAATTGACAAGTTGTTTTTGATAGAAACGAAAGAATGTGAGACCGCACATAGCAATGTCAATGACATTTAGAAATATTAGAAAAATATGTCTGCGGCCTATCTGCTTTACCCTTTTTCCCACACGTTTGCACTGTTATATTTTGTTGATTATTTGTGCATTTTATTTTTTTTGATGATATATATTTTTTCTTTTTTAATTATTAATTACTGGTACTCTCATATTTACATTTATATACCTTGTAGATGATTTTGGCTACATGGTCTAGTGATCATTTTTGGCACTTTAATGCCTTATTTATGCACAGCAACACTTTGTGGGGCTGGAGAGTGTAGCTTTATTAACTCTTGCAGTTTGGGTCCGCTATGCTAGTTTTTAAATGTCTGTGGTGTTTATGTTTGTATGGCTTAATGTATTTTTCTAATACATTTTGTCATATACATTGCTATGTGCAGTCGTGGAGGCTGATTCACTACTAACGCCAGGTATTGCCAGATGAGCGTCTGTATAGCGTCGCTTAGGGCGTCCTCTAGTAGACACTGTAAGCGGGTATCAGGCGATGTAACTGTTGCGGTCACTGTAGTAACCTGGCCAGCATTGATGAATGTGATGTGTGTTGGGCGCTGTAACAACAGTATAGCGCTGTAGCGAGCGAGAGATAGCGCCAGCTCAGTGCGCCTGGCACTCAGCGCTCCACACCATATTTAACAAAACTCACACAGAGCATTGGCGCTCTAAAGCTGGGCACTGTAGAACAGAGTGCCAGACACTGTATGATTAAAGTCTGTTTATGAACACATATCCAGCAGTAACAAAGCAAAAACACATGGAATGACATTGTTTTAACACTTTGACATTACAGACAGGTAAATGTAATTCTGCAAAAAATAATAAAGTCAAAAAAGTTTCTAAAAGTTTGCAGCCAGGAGATGTCACACAATGATTTGAGCAAAAAAAAAAACAGACACGCTAATTATACACAACTAATGAAAGCCCATTGAAATGCATGGGAGAGTCCTACAGAGCGACAGGTACTACATGGCGCTCCTGAGCCTAGTGCACCGGCGCTATACGCTGAGCCGCCTAGATTAATACATGTGACGCTGTTAGAGGCACTCACCAGATTCGCTTTCTTAAATGTGGTTTTGCGTACAGTGTCCGGCGTTCACCAGATGCTGCATGCCGCTACGAGGTACTACCTGGCGCTATTGCTTCTTAAATAACCCCCTTAGTGCTTTGGGGTAGTTTTTTGATAGGACATATTTTCACACTATTGTTGTCTACCTGAGCCTACAGTACAAATGCCTTCTACATTAAAGAAAATTGAAGTGGACCTACATCCCCCTCAGGCAACTCACTCTTAGAGAGGGTGTACTGGAGTTGGTAAGCTGATTTTATTGCCACACCAATTGTATGCATGTTGGGTTATTTTATGTTGAATCATGCTTAATATATAATATATACATATTTTTTCAATCGACCACATGGGGCACGTTGCTGCACTTTCATGGTCACGTGAAAGATAAAAGAGAGTCCCTGTTTTCCACATCTACAAACACTCAGGTTACATTGCTGACAGTATAATAAGTTAACAACATGATAAATCAAGAAAGACTGGGGATATAACATTTTGCCTCTCTGTCCTTTCATAGATGTCACTAAGGGCCAAGCAAGGTCTAATCTAAGAATCGCTTCCATTTATCTTCCAAACACATAGAAAGCTCTGACCACAAGCATGACACCGGCTTGCCATCATATATTTGTATATGCGCTTCTGAAGGCCAAAGGAAGTTCAGCATGCTACTGGATATATGTCTTGAATAACATGGTCTTGAGATTATATATATATATATATATATATATATATAAAATATTGCAATCTCATTTATATTTCAGACATGTAGGAAGCTCTGTGCACAAGCATATACATAGCACAGGCACATATATGTATACAATGTGTGGCACACTAGTAGATATAGGGTCTTGCAATATAAACTGCACAAAACTGAATGGATATTTTAACTTTAATGGGCTTAGCAATATTACGGACCCCCCCTGCACAGGGCCAGACTGGCCATAGGGAGATCCGGGACAATGCCCGGTGGGCCGCACTGCTTTGGGGTCAGTTGGGCTGCTGCTTTTAACACCCAGATTCAATCCCTGCCCTCTAAATCTGTCAGCTCCCTGTATCCAGCCCCACTGTACCCACAAGCCAAGGAACCCCAGCCCCCAATTCTATAGCCCCGGCATCATGGTTGGGGGGCTTCAGCAGGGACATCTAGGGCCAGTCCACCACTGCCTCTGCACTTCTGCTTAGCTGTAGTAATCATCACAAGGTCACGTATGTACACGCTGCACATACCTGGCACAGAAAAGTGAGATTCCAGCCAGTTTTGGAACTTTTACAGGAAGCTTGAAGTGGAGGATCATGTCAAATTCTATCATTTAAATCATGAGAAAATCTTTTAATGGTTAAGGGGACATAAAGTCAAATAAAACTGGGTCCACTGGATAACTTCCCCCTGCCAGAGTATCCCAGAAGGGTCTTTATTAAAAACATGTGATCTGGCTTGCTAGGGGTTGTTCGGTATTGAGGCATCCCAAAGAAGGATGCCCCCTAGGGAGGCTGTACAGCAGAACTAAAGCTTTGTTTGACTTGCTTTAATTTTTTTGCCCAATTATTACTGCATAGAGGACGGTGTACCTTTAGCCCTAAATAGTTTACATAATAAAGTGTCCTTAATTATTATTATTATTTATTTAACACATAAATAAATAGTGCTATCATCTTTAGTAGTGCTATAAAAAGTGATTGTCATACATCAAAGAAATTTAGGGGACAGGAAGTGGCACCTTGTCATCTGCAGGAAGCAGCACAACATAGCTGGTATTAGGGGTGCTTTTGTCGCTTCTGGGTAGTTGCTGAGTCTTGAGCGTTCTTTGCTGTGGTCAGAGACAGCTATGTGACTGCTGTGGTTTGCAATGCACACTCATGATGAGAGCACCAGAGGACAGAGTGGCAGGGTGGTCCTGAGAACATTTAAAAAGGGACACATTTGGGAGCCCTGTTATGGATTCTACCCTGCATTGTAGAAAGTTCTGGAGAGGCACATGGGAAAGGTATAATGTAAGCTTCCTGCTGCCTTATTATTGGTGTTGGGTTTAACCCTTTAACTGCCAGCCTACCTAGAGCTACACATGTTCAACTGTGATTTTTGAAGGGATTTACCAGGAAAATTATATATCGTCTGGGCTTTAAAGTGAAATGTGTTGTTTTTCATTTTTATTAAGTGTATTCTAAAAATTTTGGGGTGAAATACATGCAAGAAAATTTTTACAATTTGTAGTGTTTTTTGCTGTAAGACATTTAAGTTTTTTTAATAAAATCATATTGCATGTAAAATCCCCATTTCTCCCGATTACAACAATACCACATATGTATTGGATAGACAACCTTTCATGCCCAGACTGAAACAGCACTTAAGAAGATTTTCAGATAAAATACGACTGCTACGTTTTTCAAGTAAAACAACCATTTGAAATGCTCCGCCCTCACAAACTATATATTCTCTGGAAGTACACATTTCAAGCTTTCTAGGCATGCCAGACTTGTTGACGTAGGAGCAGTTTTCTGGAAGCAATCCCTCAATGTATGAGAAACCAGAATAAAAACGAATTTTCCTAAAATATCAATATGCAAACTAGAAAAAAAACAAGCTAAATCTGAAAGCGCAAGGTCCCCCCGAGCAGAACAATACCCAACATGCATAGCTACTTTTAACCCTATTAACTGCTTGCATACTTGAGATTTTTTCATCCTCTGTTGACAGGTCATTTTTCATCATTTTGAACTATGTTTACCTGTGATTTTTGCAGGAATTTTGATTTTGATTATTTCAATAAAACATTTATTTTATTAAAGAAAACCATATTGCATGTGAAAGCCCCATCTTTCCTGATGTTCTCCCAATGTTATAAAGTATTGCACCTACATTTAAATTACATTTACAAACAAACTACTATTCACAATATAAAGGGTTACAATAAAAAAAATTTGGTGCAGGGTTTCCCTCCCTGGGTTTAAAACCCTTAAAAATCCCTCCAAAAATGATGCGAGTCCACCCCACTTAGCATAACCAAAACAGGGATAAGCTATGCAGTTCTTGTAAGAACAGGGTGCAGGGGCCAGCCTTTTTGGCCCCCTACCCTGCAGGCTACAAACTCACCACAGAAGAGCCCAGGGGGATCGGAGGCCCTGCCTTCTGTGAAGAGGATATCCGGTGGGAGGGATCACAGCCACAGGTATGTAAATGTATTTTTTTTACAGTTATTGGTGGCAGCCGAGGTGTTTCCTGAAGCCAGAAGAGACCTGGGGGGGATCAGTTGTCCGGCCAGATCGAACAAGGGGTCAAATGAGTGTTTTTTTTACTTTAAATGCCTGCTAGCAGGGGGGAAAACCAGAGACAGTAACTTTCACGAGTTTGGCACTTAACGACAGGAGAGGCAACCATGTGAGAGTTACGTATTTGGCAACAGAAGGGTTAAAGTCCCTATAAAATAGACCTAACAGGAGAAAATCCATCCATATAGAAGAAAAGCGCCAAGCAATTTGCATTGCTTCCATGCCATCAGCAAAGTGGAGACAGGGTGCTGGAGATGGTGAGTAAGGTTGAAGAGGTGGCGGGGGGGCTTTCAGGTGTAGAAGGGCATACCTGCCTTTTTGAATTCCATAGTGTAGGCCCAAAACAAGGATGTGCAGAAAGTAATTATTTTTTATTGCAAAGATTAACTCACAAGTTGTGCAACATTATATGGCCGGGCCCTGGTGTGAACAATTAATGGGGCCCCTTCATGCTGTGATGTTGTTACTAGTATTCCGTTATTGAGTTGTTTGCTTGCATGTTCGGCCTGGCAAGTATGGGGGAGCGGATAAAGGAGGTGGTTAATACAGTAGCCAGGGTCATACAGCGAGCATGAACTAAAGAGCTCTCCGTATATCTAATCAAGCATCCATGGTGTGTCATCTTCATTCCAGAGACAACACTACACATGGCTCATAGAGTAACTATTGTCCCATCATTTTAACTTACTTAGGTACAGCTAGAGAATTAAAGACTGAATCAGCAAACTCAATGGTCTTCTTTTTTCTATAGATGATGCCATGTGAGCACAAATCTGATGAAAAAGGTGCCACAATGATTGGGCCCCCTGACCATATGGGCCCCATTGTGGTTGCTACCCCTGCACCCCTGTAGTTATCCACCTGGAACTTACCTATTACCTACTCAACTATAAAGTATTTTACAAGTATTTTTCAAATGTTAAAACATGGAAAACATCTGAAGACTCCAAATATCCTTACCCTAAGAACCCTCAAAGTGTAATTATGCACTGCTTCAGCTTTCAACATTCTTGCCTTAAACAAATCATCATCTCAGGCTTGGGAAGAAACTGTAGCATATGTTGTAACGGGGTTACGCACCCAGAACCTTTCCTAGATAAAATATTTACACTACAAACTGCTATGTGGATGTCAGAATGGAGATTATGCAGTGAATTAGGTGGCTTCCATCTGCTCAGTAATTTTTATTTGTAAGCTTGGCTATATAAAATGACGTAACCACAGAAGAAATTGCTACATCAGCTGCCAATAATTTTTCAGTTTTCCAACTTTAAATGATACATAAGCTTGCCAGGAATAAACAGTGGCATCTGGAGATACGCCATGTTGGGCATGCACAAATGCTCAGCCCAAAGGAGAGCTCAAGACTTTTACGTGTGAGGGCTACCTAAGCCAAGTGGTTAAAGTAAAGATAGTACCACCAGAACAGGTCAACATAAATATTAAATATGACCTAGACACATGGGACAAGGTAAATAGCACTCTCTTAAAGCAAAGAATATGTACATGGCAAATACAAACCAAGAAACACAGAAAGCACTCTTTCCATCATCCCCTTGAAGTGTTTTTTTTTTAGCCCACTTTATTAAAAGGGAGCTTGAGATATCTCAAAGACAAAAAGAGATGATTTGAATTGATATTTAAACATATCTGGTAGAATAGCCCTGAGATCCCAAAACTATGGCATGTATTAATTTAGATAAGGTAAAGCTAATATCATTACTAATATGGATTACAAAAAAGTATTAGTAGCTGCTGAAAGAAGAGTACCACGCCGAATCAGTCAACATGGAATTCACTTATTAGACAGTGGGGCAGCGTTAATAGATAAGGGAAATCTACCTATACATTATACATTATGCAGGTCCAGCATTATAAAAAGCTAAGGGGAGACCTAGGAGGGGATAGAGGGGAAGGATGGGTTAGGCATAGGGAGGGAAGGGGAGAAGGGAGGAAAAAAAACCCTAACCAAATCGATGATGCAAATAAAAACTAAACCAATAAGATTTTTGTGATTAAGTCTATTTTGAAAATGGTTTGAGATATGCAAAAATGCTGAGGATTTCAAGAGAAAAAAATGATTTGCAGGGCTGTGCCCATATTAAAGATAATGGTGATTCTGTGGTTCTTTGTCAGTATGCACCTTTAACCTTACAAGCAAACTACAAAGTACACAAGGCAATGGACATTTAAAATTAATTGTGATGCCCCGCTTAGTGAAACCACCGGAATCACCCCAGTCTTACCTATTACTCCTCCAGTTTCCGTGTAAAGCGCGCACCCTGATCCGGGAATTGGCAGCAACAGGGAGGGGCCATAAGAGAAAATTATTAGGAAGGCTTGGAAATGTGCTGTCCGAGATAGGAGGAAGTAAAGGGATCAGTGATTCGGAGTGGGGGGGGGGGGCAAAAAATCCCAAAATGGGGTATGCCTTTTCATTGGGCTTACATCTGGTCCAGTCTCTAGGTCCTGTTATGAGTGTTTTTTGGTCAGCTTTGGCATAATGTGAGGAGCCACAACACTACATGAGTGATAAAACATGTTAAAAATATGTGATACATCACAAAAGATAGGACCTCAAAACACAAAATGAAGTATCAAATATTAAATAAGATATTAAATATTGAAGCCATGAGAAAATTAGAAATAAGGCACTAGCAATCGAACAAGCATAACTAAAGTGCAGCATGTGCAAGGACAAGCTAATAAATTTAAAGAATATAAAATACGGTATGTACACCAACACCAATAGAAAAAGCCACTAACCAAGGATCTGCAGTTAGTGCCCACATAACACAGCCATCCTCAAAGAGAAAGCCAGCGCTAAGAAAAGTGACATCCATGGCGAATGCTCTCAAATCAGCTATCAAACCATCATTTACTTATTTTTAAAAAGAGGATAACAAATAGGCAAGCTTTAGGCTCTGTGTACAGATGGTGCTCCGGCATTTGAGTAGTAATTACAAAATTAAATGATATTTACTTTATTTTTAATGAATGCACTCAATAATGAGATATTTAAAAACAGACTATTGTAGAGAGCTGATCTTATGCAGGAATAGGAAAAAACTATTGAGGTCACAGGTTATTCTAAGTTTTATCATGTTTTTTAATTACAGATTCTAGCAAATATTAGGTAATTGTAGAATTCTTATAAATAGACTTTCTGTAGCTGAAAATTACAGATGATGCTGCCATTGCTGGCTTCAGAACGTTTAACTTTCCTCAATCACATGGGGGCAGACTAGTTAGTGAAAGGAACATGTGTCCAAACTGGCCACGCTAAACGCACTCATATAATGTATATACAAAAACTTACGTTAAATACCTGGTAACTTCTTTTCTAAACATCCAAAAAGGGAGCATACCATTGAGATATCAAGGAGAATCGCAATCTCAGGGTCCAAAGTGTCAGACACCACTTCTGTGGATCCAGACAAAGCACTGGTCCCTGGGATAGAAGATCTGGTCTCACCAGGAATTCACAAGGCTCTTTGACCCAGAGCATCTTCTGAGTTGAAAACCATGGTCTCCATGGACCCACCATGAGGCCAGCAATAGAATTGTGGGTGACTGGCAGGATATTTTGTTTAGAACCTGAGGGAGGATCTGAAGTGGGAAAATAGTTATTTCTGTCAGCAGACCTATCTAACACCTTCTCTAGTTCTGGGCCAAAGAGGAATCCCCTGTTAAAGGGCATAGCACACAGGCACAATTTTGAACTTGTATCCTCTGAAAAAGTACGCAGCTACAAAGTCCTATGCACCAAATCGGTGAGGGCCATGCCACACGGCAAAAATCTCACTGATTCTGCCGTAGCATCAGACAGAAAAGAGGCCGCTGAGAAGAGAATCAGTAAAGCCTTCATAATCTCATTAATATCTATTTGCTTCAAGAGACATGATTTAGGCTGCTGAAGCCAATAATTAAAATTCCGGGCAACGGAAGTAGAGGATAGAATCGTGTGAGGAGTACAAGATTCAGCCTGCCATTCTTTCTCCAAGAGGATCCATCTTCTTGTCTAAAGGATCATTGAGCACACCAAAATCCTCAAAGGCTAAAGCCACCCCCTTGGAGACCTTAGAAAATGGGGCATCAAGTTTGGGGCATTTATCTCAAATATGTGAGTCTTCCTCAATGAACAGAAAATGCTTTTAGGAGCCCCTGGTCAATAAACCTTCTTAACGTGATCCTTCCACTCATTAAGTATATCCTTCTTAACGGAGTTATGAATGGGGAATGTCATAGGGGAATCAGGAACAAAATCGGGATAGAACCCATCATGTTAGGAATTAGGGGTGGAAATCATATACTCAATGCCCTTAGAAAGATGAACCATATACAGGAGATATGGTAAATCCTCTGGAGGAAAAAAAATGTCAGTGGTGAAACTGAATAAGAACCTGAACAATGGCCCTCAGAGGAGGAGGAGGAAGGTCCCTCATCCCCCTCAAAAAGGGGGTATCAAAGACCCCTGACTCCTGGCCTTTAGAAAAAAGGGGGAATCTAGAGGATGCCCAAAAAACTCCTAACATCCAGCCGCGTTCCATGGGGTCCTAAGATTCTCAAAGGAAGACAAGATATGATCCTTCAGTACTCTCATCATATCTGTCATGCTGGGCTGACATTCCTTACTCACAACCAAAAAATCAGTACAGAGCTTGCAAAGAGGCTTCCTATAGGAATCTAGCAGCTTAATTTCACATATCAGGTATCTCCTACTTTTATGCTTAGTTTCAGATTTAGTCTTGGACACTTCCTTAAAATGCTTGGTCTAAAATACAAAAGAAGGAGTAGTAGGCCATAAAGATCCTATATAACTATAACATACACACACATAACAATAATTCAAAGTAACCCTGCAAGAGCATAAATTAAAAAGGGGGCTTACCGTAGCAGAGCTGGACCCCTTCTTCCCAGACTGAGTGGCCAACAGAGTTTCCAATGAAATTGGATCAATCAGGTTGGAAGAATGTTGATCTGTAGGAAAGTCTCCCATAGTAGATGATAGAGGAGTAAGGACTTACAAGAATTCCCCTGTCTGATCCGTCATTTTGAAGTTTAGTGTGGGGTAGAGACATTCCTTCCCAAGCTCAATAAATAATCAAGTAAGGAGGTACCTGATTGCTGAGTCTTTTAACTCTAAGGTAATATAAGAGGGAGGCCAGAAAAAGCCAAAGATTAGCAGAGTGCTTCCCCTTTAACTGGGTCTCGCAGCAGCACCTAGCATTGATGTCATCGAGGGCCGCCAGGCAGAATTGCCCCATGTAGCAGATCCCTCCCCCCTTCCATCAGGCTAAAAAAGTGGAAGAGGCGCACGCGTGCATACAATGGCCTATCCTCCGGCAGGCTCCACAGACCCGCACCAGCGGGCAAAAAATACAGTGTAGTCTGACTGCCAGCAGCCATACATCCCACCGGAGCCTCACAAGCCCCAGATGGCATTGGAGGAGGGAGGGTGTGGTGGAAAGGGGACCCGGAATTCCCCCCTGACCATGATTCCTCAGACCGTTAGCACACTTGGTCTGAGGTTAGCTTTGACCCCTTCCTGCTGGCTATGAGTCAGGGATAGGGTAATCTGCCTATCCCCTGGAAGTCCCCTGGGTCCCTGGCAGACTGCCTCCAGAGCCAGGGAATGGGTCAACACCATCAGAGCCACAGTGACCCGGGCTACTTACCTAAATCCGTGGTTCAGGATCTGGTAGTCGGGTCACGTAAAGAACTGGGTCTGGAGGAGGAGATAAAGCTTTTGTGTATTCTGGTGGTTAATATTTCATTGGTATGTTGCACTAAGGATCCTCATTCACACCTGTCTAGTACCGCATGCACTTCTTCATTCACTGCAGCAGCTACAGTACCGCAAAAAAATAATCAGTGGCACCTCCCTTTCACACCTCTCTGGTGCGTCAGAGAAGAGAATAACACGTCTGCAAAAGTCTGCCTGCTGCATCCTGGCCGAAAACGCATGCCATTAAAAAGGGATTGTTTTATAACACAGATGCAAGCGCAAACGCAAACAAAAAAACGTGAAAAGGAAACAGAATCCATGCTGCAAAACCCATGATGCAAATGGTCCGGACAAACAGGAGACGGCCTGAGGAAGTGATTCAGGGGAATCACGCTACGCGTCGCCTTTTGCTTGTCCGGACCCCCAGCAGGATAGCTCTGGAGATTGGGTGAAGTACCATACCATTTACTATTTCTAGTCTCTCCGGGTAGTCATTTTGATATATCAGTTATGTTAGCATTTGGGAGATAAAGGTAGCTTGGCACTTGGCACTTTATTTATGTTGTATTTTGGATAATAATATTGTATGTATTTAATTATTTACTTCATTCATTTATTTATTTATATATTTATTAACAAGCGCAGTTTTGCACACAGCACATTATAGCACATAGGGCCTGATATATACACTTTGTATCCACAATTATTATCCTGTATTTTCAGGGACCTGATATAAATGGTTAAAATAATATAATAGAGCGTCACATAATTATCCGGGGGGGTCTGATGTGTTTTAACTGTTTTTTAATGCAAAAAGTGTGACCTAGCATTGTAATAATACCCGACCCGTATACAAATAAAGGGTTTTTATCAATTTCTATACCTTTTGGTTTGTGCGGTTGTACTATACAGGTATATTGTGGGGGTGTTCTGGGTTACCACCTTTGTGGAACGTGAATTACTCTGATACATAAAAAAGAAACACCTAATTGATTCCCAGTTAATTAAGTTGTATTGTCACAGTCAGATATTTCCAAGGATATCCTACTGGTGGTATTGTGCTGATGCAGCTTACAGTAAGCCACAAGTCAGTGTCCCACAGAGCTGCCATCATATGCTGCACCTGTCTCCAGGATGATAAATATGCAAAAGCTTCTCAGATAGGGGCAGCTGTGTGCTCTGCTGATTCTTAGTGACCAGCAGACTAGATCTGTATTTCTGCAGGTTACCAGCTGATTCTAATCTATACGTTTTCTTGCTTTGCCTGCAGGCTTCCATCAATCTAGAAAGGTTATGGGTTCTATACTTAAGTTCCTTAACAGCAAGCCTTCCTAACCCTTGTTTCTTGTCTTTAGTTGTATCCTATTCCTAGTTTCCTACAGTAGTTAGTAGTAGCCTGAAGTTAAGATTCTGTTTGGTTGTTTTCCTGTTCTGTATTCCCAATCGATTGGTATGTGTTATGCTCTATACTGTTCATGATAATATTTCAAATTTCACACCACAGAACACTGCTGCTGTTTTGGTCAAGTCATTTGCTTGGCAGCAAGCTCTTCGATGGAGGTCCCTGTGAAAGGCACAAAATGAATACTAAATAATTCACTCATCTCTACTCAACTCCATACTGTAAGTTGTGTGGTAAGGGTTACAAAACCTTCTCAACAGTAAAACCATTGACATTTTAAGGCTTGCTCCCTTTTAATATAAAACCAAATAAATAACATGGAGGTTACTTTAGAATGAACTTGCAATGTTCGATTTGTTTTGTAACCTACTGTAAAATACACACAACAGACTCACTCTGCCACCATGAGTGTTTCTATACTTAACCATTCATAAGAAAAGGTCCTTTAGGACATCGCTTCTTCATCTAGAATGCATCTACCCTCCTCACTACTATCTGACTATGGGTGATGAATTGCGTTTCGTCTCTGCACACAGTTTTTTCTGACTCAGCAAAGGCTAGGCGATAAGGAAAGGTAACCTATAATTATTGAACAATAGCTGCACACCAACTTAAAAATACAGCATAAAAAGTGTGTTATAATATGCAGTTTTGAAAATGTTTTAATCTCTATTTTGGTCTAAGGAGAGTACTGCTATTCAACCATAGTTGCAGTATAAAGAGACAATAAACTCAAAAGCAAAATAAGGCATCAAGCAGCTTCTCTAATGTTTGTCCCTTGTGCCTCTCCCGCATTTCCAGCAGTGCAGGGTGGAAGCCATAGCAGGGATCCATAATTTGCTCTCCTTTCAACATAATTCCTCCAGGACCACACAAAAAATGGTCCAAAAGCCTCTTTGTCTTTTGGAGCTTTCAGCATGAGCAAGCATGGTAAGCCAGAGTGATCCCACATGTGTCTCTGACCACAGTAGAGCATGCTCATGACTCATAAAGCTGCGCCATGACATGCCCTTACCAGCTCAGTCACAACCCAAAAATTGAAGCATAGAAAGTGGCATAGATAAATTATTAATATATACAATCCGTGATTTAGAGATGATTTGAAATGGCCTAGTTTACACTGTTTCCATAGGGTATAAGGTGAGAGGACGTTAGTGTGTGCCTGGACAGGATCTTTAATGTCAAGAAATGGTCAAACAGTCCATTCCATTTCTAGCATTTTGTTCTACAACTTTTTTGTCTTTTGTATTTTTTTACTGCTAAGTATTTCAGAGTAAAGCAGTCAAAGTCCCAAGCCAAAACTAAAAATAAAACACTATATTCACCATCCGCAGTGTTAGTGTGAAGATTTCTAGAAGCAGTGGCTGACAAATCTGTCTTTTTGCCTTAAGTGTATGCTTTTTTCTTACAGTCTTTGGAAGACACACAGTAGGCACTGTATATAAATGATGAACATGCTTCTGTTTGTATAGATAGATTTTGCACATGGATTCTGTTGCCTTTGTGTCACAGATCACATGGAGGGAAAATCCAGATGCACCTTATGGCATATATCAGCATTTTTCTCTGCCTGGGCATTCCCCCTGGTGTTCTGCCAGTGTGTGTCAATGGGGATACTTTGTCCACATGAAGCCCAAATGGAAGCTTCTGCTGGTGGAGGAGGAGCCAACAGAGCACCCCTAGAAGCTGCTGGGCAGGAGGACACCACTGGGCTCTGGAAAAGGCTGCCTGGGGGCGAGTGTAGTTTAACGTCAGCATCTAAATTAAAAGACTTTTTCACAGTGTATGTGTTTTTCTACTTCTTGTGAACAAGTAAACTAAAACCAGTTGAAAAGGTACAAGGGCCAGCAAGAAACTTGCTGGCAGTGGCTCGGTGACTTGCCAGTACTCACCTACCTGTATCCCCACCAGCTATGGGGTGCAGAAAAACCTTTAGTTCCAATAAGAAGATGCCCATTGTGCTCTAAAAAGCCAGGTGACATCTTTGGGTTACCACCTGTAAGGGCATTTACAAGATAACAATCCTTAGAATGCAGCAGGTGTATTTTAACTAACATAAGAGGCCTCCTCTCATGTCCTTTCTCCCAGCTACATTTTTCCCGTGCCTCTATCACTTATACCATCAATCACGTTTCCCATATGATCTGCCAATATGGAAGTGCACAGTGATAAATCATCACTGCTTGCTTCCTCTTCTGTTGACCTTAAGGGAAATTAATGAAAGGAAGATCGCTACAAGAATGGGAAAATGTCCTCCTCTGTCTTTTTGTTTCCTTACTTTTAAGCCTGGGGTAGACTATATTTTAAGACAGATGATACCTACAGGTTGCATATAATGCAACAATACTCTATACATTAGACATACAGAAGCAAAAGCTCAAAGCATTAATCTAATGGGTGTATGATATCCAGTTAACTAGTAGGTTCCATAGAATATTTAAAGTTGACCTCAAATTTAATTATGAATTTAAAGACCTTTGTGATGCCCCATCCTGATGTCGGAGGCCTATATGCAGTATGTCCCTTAGGAAGCCATTAAACTGGGAAGAGAAAATCACTGGGTCCATAATCAAGCACCTCTCAAAAGTTCCACATGGCCACCAGCAGCAAAAGGAATTTGATGGACATGCATGAACAGCACGTGCTCTGGACATAAGGGCAGACTAGATGGACCATATGGTCTCCTTCTATGTTTCTACATGTATACCAACAAACCCTATTGGTCTCCAGACTGTGCCCATTTCAATACACAAATGTAACAGCACACCCTTTTACATATATGGCAAACTCATCAGCACTCAACACCTCTAAAGCCACGCCCAGTGGCACTATTTGAGGGAGCTGATTGGCTCTGTCAAAAGTGCCACTGTGACAAGGTGCAACCAGCTGGCTGCATCCCTGATACGCTTTTCAGGCATGTGCACTCCCGCGCTCAGCTATTCAGAAAGGCTGGGCAAGGGAGCGCACACAGTGGAAGAGAAGCCAGGGATGTGGCGCCGGTGGAGATCACAGTGAAGCGCCCAGTGTAGGATGCCCCGGGGACAGGCTAGCAGCGGGGCTGGAATCTTTTAGATTCCAAGGCCCAGCCTCCAGGGTTTTGACAAGTGCAACAGTATTGAAACTTTTCAGGGACAACACAGGGCCCCTTCTTCAGGCAGACTGTGCATCAGCAGACATAAGCAAACATGAAGGATGTATGTGTTTCCCCAATTGAAGATTGACCAAATAAACGAATCTTACAGATGTAATACACTTGTACCTTTTTACATTAGTCTCCAGTTTTAATTACATCTCCTTTCCACAAAATGTCCTCACAAATACAATTCAATCCATTGGCAAGCGGCAATTCACATTAAAACGACCAGTGGCTGCAAATATGTAAACTTATTATAGCTTATCACCCCATAACATGTTGAGATGTGGAGATAAAGCATTGATTTTAATTTGTATTTACCAATGATATGGTGGCTTTTCTGTCTAACTGACCTTTAAAAGTCCAATAACTGTTTTCTCCTCCACTCTCGTATACTTTGCCTTGCAGTTGTCATCAGGGAAAGCAGCTGGATGTTTTGTTATAGGTATACCATCGGGATCAGTTTTAGCCAATGTAGTTGCCAAGTGGTCAGGAAATGTTACTATCATTTATAATCGATAGCATTGTTTTTTACCCACTATATTGGCTTTATCTGGAATTTAGGGATTGTTACAATCTGATGAATTGTTGTTGCAGGATTGTGGCTGCTTTCTATAATGTCTCTGCAACCTACTCACTTCTTTCACCTATCCTCTTCTGCCAGATTAACTTTTTAGGAGTTTAGGGGGATGTATTGTAGATCCTTCTTTATTGTTCAAAATGTAGGTGATTTATACTGACTACTTTGCAGAAGAGTCCTCACAAATCTTTGAAATGATCAGTATAATATCAGGAGAGTGTAATGGATTTCCTGGGGACCTTAGGTTGGCCTGTGGAGGATCATGATCCAGGATTGAACAAGAGAATATCCCCTTGCCCTGGCCACCCTGATCCACATTGTAGTATAGCCCCAGGTCTTTAGTAATGCTGCACAGATGAAAAGTAAATATTACACTATTTAGCATTCTGTAATAGGAACAGTAGATAATTCTGGATGTAGCAGTCATAGGCAAGTTCTACTGATGAGCCCAAGACACTTCACACTGTCTATCTCTGCTGGTAACCAGCCATATATTTGGTAATGAGGCAGTTAATGCTCAGGAAATAAATTAGATGAAGGACAGAAGCAAGGTGCATAAGTCTAGTCACGGGTAATGATGGTGGTGATCCATTACATTTTTTGCTTATTCCATAATTTTGTCGAATATTCAAGATAGCTCAAAGGACATGTCCAATGTTAGAGGCGCAATGTGAGATGGAATGGTGCCAAGGAAATAATTTAATGCATATATTGAGCTACGCAATTTCGCAGCACCTAAAATGCACATTTGATCGGCTTCCAATAGAGCCTGATAAAATGGTGTAAATCCTTACACTTTTTTCTTGCTTACCCTAAATGTTAAACAGTGAGATAACAGCATTAGTTGTGAACTCATTTAACAAGAATATCTAGGCCCTCATGAAAAAAAGACTGGAGGTGACAGAGTCTCAAAAAGGAATATGCCCTACTGTACAATACTTCAAATCCAACCGGGCTTTTCTCATCATTTTGTGTCCAATCTATACAGTTTGGTTATAATATTGCATGGCCAGATACTAATCTTCAGTTTTCCCTGCATGTTTTATGTCAGCAGATGACTTTAGTTAGAAGGAATTAGATATCCCCTCTTAGAATATATACAAGCTAGACTGTGAGAGAGACAGAAGTATATGTGATGTAATTTACTGATTAGACACAGGATAGAATTAGTAGGAGGAAAGCTGTAGTTAATATAGAATTTTAGCTAGTGGTCAGGCATGGAGGACAACAAAATCTAGTTTTAAGTAGTCCAAGCAAGTTGGAAGAGGACCCAAAGAACATGTAGAGTGTGTCTTAGCATGTAAAACATGTGTGTTGCAGGGAACTAATGAGTTACAGTAATGAAGCTGGATTGGTCCAGAAAAGATTTAGGAGAGAAACCCCTAAGGGACTGGTGTCTTGAGATCTGCAATCATGTAAAACAGGAGCTATAGAGTACGGACAAACTGGGAAGTGAGGCCACCTAGAAGGGAGAAGGATACTGTCTGTGGCAGCCTAATAAAAGCCTCAGGTGGGAACAACACCTGAGTACCTAACCAAGAGCAGTAAATCCAACTGTGGCCAAGCCGAAACCTATACCTACACCTATGTTGAGGAAATTGTTGTGTATCAGGTGGAAGAGGCATTTATGTACTGCTTGCAGTTGTATGATGTCCCAACAAAGCAAATACAGAACATTTTACTGTTTTAGCCATGAGATCTTGCTTTCCTGTGTTAGAGGCCCAATGCTTACACTTAAAAAAGAGTTCAGGTCTGTTTAACCCTTTCGAGAGATCCTGATTTGGGATATTAGTAGTATGTACCCACAGTCTTTATGCAAGCTTCTATGCTGTGCATAAGAGCAGCCTGTATATTGCCCCTTTACTGCATGTGACTGCCTACGAGGTAAGCTGCACCCCTAAATGTGATTGCTGGTGGCACTCATGTGTGGAGAATGGCCAAATGGGCTGCTTTTGCAGATAATCTGCCGAACAGGATTGCGAAGTCTGAAGTTCAGGCTTTCTATTTTTTTCTACTTTACTCCATAGGTAAAGGGGTTAAGCAAAGGCTTTAAACAGGTCCACTTTTACAATACTTATTTTTCTATTATTTGTATATAATAAAGTATATACAACAGCTATAACATTATATGTAATAGTACAGCAGAGCAAAGACACATAACCTTCCTTATCCACATATGCAGCTCTGTGAAATACACCTCAATGATCAATGAGTGCATGGTCCAGATGTGTGGGGTCATTGAGGGTGAGCTGTTGGCAAACAGAGCTCTAGGTTCTTCTTGTCATGACAGGGGAGAACAGAGACATTGTGTCCTGGACATGAGGCGGTCTGATGATAGAGGTGGTTCACATGACTACAATGTAATGTGGTCCTTCCCAAGGTGCTAGGGCCCTGGCATCTTCTCTGGTAAGTCGGGTGCTGGTGCTGATGCTGGCGCTGGATGTTTTATCTGATCTACTTTAACATATACTGAATGTAAAGTAAAATGCTAAACCCGACGAGCATCCTTACAAGTAAGTGTTCATATGCATTCCTCCCCAGGGCAGTTCAGATTGCTGCATACAAAAATTAATTTAGTTTTTTTTAACTCTAGCTCTTGGTCGATTTTACCTTTAACACTGCATCCTATGGAGCTCAAGGCTGACTGCAAAGAGGAAGTGCTGCTGGGTTTCCTTCCACTATGCATTGTGGGTAATGACGGGGAAATCTAGCAGCATGGCTGGGAAGCCTCGGGGGTGCTTCAAAATGGCTGCTAAATTAGTGAGGTGGCATTCAACTTTAAACGGGTTCAGGAGCAAATGTAAGTGCTGAAGGTGGGTGTCATGCTAAAGATTTAGTGAAGCAAGTTCAATTCTGGGTGCACATTTGTGTGTGAATTGCAGACATCTCGGTGAGCTTTTTTAATTATAACACAAAAAAGGCAATATTTGTTCAAATTTTTCCTAAAAGTCACCTGCATCAGCAGTCGAGCGTTTTTACAGATGAGGTGCATCATTTTCCAATGAGGTAAGAAAATGATTGTTCAAAAGTTTGAAAACAACAGCACTATATGAAGTATGCAGAAAAGAATAACAACTTCTTTAGCTTTTCCCATATTCTTACCTTATGGGAAAATTAATGCATGTCACATGTAAAAATGCCCCATCACACGTGCAGGTCATTTTTCAAGAAAAAATAAGAACAAACTTTTTTATTGCATTTTTTGTGTGTTAAAAGTTAAGTTCACAGAGATGCAGGCTGCAATTCACTCCCCAATTGTGCAAGCAGAGTTGAACTGATTCAGTAGCATGCATGCAGATTGGGTGAGTTTGGGGGTTTTTTTTTTTAAATTGTGCAAGGCTGTTGGTCCAGTGTAATACAAAAATATTTGGTTGGTTTGAGAATTCATGTCAACCAATCATATCAAACTTTCTGTACCAAAGACCTTCTAGTAAGTAAATTGATGACCACCTGTCCCAATGCAGGAAAGCGTAAGGACCCAAATTTATCTTGACCGGTGGAAAGGAAATTGGCTCAAAATTGGAACAGTTAAATATCAGAGAGCCTGATTTAATGTCAATTTTCAGGTAAACAAAAGCTATACTCACTCGCTATATACTCACTATATTCACCCGCCCCTAGTCCAGGGATTCAAGGCTTAATCCAGGTCCCTCACTGCTGTGGCCCCCATGTACAGCGTCGCTCTCTCATTGGGCTTCTCTTCCTGTCTCCCTCCAATGGCGAAACCCCTGCCATCAGTCACGTTGAGCTGCCACGCCCACCTCCATTGCAGTGAATGCGCGAGGGACTTGGAAGAAGCCTTTCTGGCAAGTGCTGCAGCCCCTGACTAGGAGCGACAGTCTGCGTGGGAGAAAAAGTGAGTATAGATTTTATTCCTATTTTTGGACTGAAAATGTACTTTAATTGTACAGGTTTTGATAAATAGGACAATACATTATGTACCGACAACATGGAGACTGGTACGATTGCAATACCTTGACTAACCCCTGGGCAAGCAGACTTTATATTCAGAACATATTTCAAGGCTTGCTTTTTTATTCTGAAGGAGGCAATCAATGCTACATCACATTATATAGTCACGCAGTCATGACTTGTGTCCATGAAGTCTTATTTAAAGGCATAATTGCCCGGCCTTCTAGATGGTACATACCGAAACAACAGACAGCACTTCAGTGTATTTGTTCTGCTCTGATCAGGTCACATAGAAAGAAGCAATAATGTGCAACCTTCAACCAGTTTAACCTGCTCGCAGTGTCTTTTGTTCTCCAGCTTTTTCTTCACTGCTTTACAACACTTTTAAATTATATGTGGATTTGCTGTTTACTAGTCTCTTTCTTGTACTAAATCGGCTGCTGAATTCCCTCTTCATCATTTTGAAGTCTCCTCAAGAAAGATTTCATCCGAGCACAACATCAGCACCTAGTCCCCTGGGGTTCGGCTAGGCATCAAACCTGAGCTGCCATTCAAGCACCTTTTAATTCACTGTCTGTAACATGATGGAGGAAAACGGGGAGGCTGATTTATTAAAAGCGACATGTAGCGACAGTTGAGCGACTGTAGCGGTATTTTCACAGCGCCCACTAGTAGTCGCTGTGCTTGGCCGTTGTTCGGTTGTTGACAGCGACTCAGTCGGTGTGGCGTAATGTTGAATACAACGTTACGAGTCGCTATTTGACAGGTTCAGTGATGTATGGGTGCGCATGATAGCGACTGGTCAGAGCGACCGGCATCCACCATCAAAAAATCACGCTCAAAAAATTCAAGCGCTGTGAAATGCATGTTTAAACCCCAGAGCGCTGGAGGCGATGTGTTAAAAGTAGTTTTTTAACCCCCAAACCACCATATTTTTGGAAACCCAAAAAAAAAAAAAGGATTTTAAATAATTTAGTAATATGAATACATTAATATCAGACCTGTAATATCAATTCTGTACATTTTTTTTTTTATTTTTTCTCCCTTAAAATCTAAAATGGCAGAAGTGGTCACAGAATTTTTCACATTAAAAAAAAGAAACATTAATAACAATTAATTATTAATATTTAAAAATTGTTCCATTGAAATGCATTGGAGCGCACCAGGTAGCGAGAGGTCGCTAAGCAGGATTGGCTTGATAAATGTGTGATTGTGGTGGGGAGCCGGCGTTCTCGTGGCGGGGCCCGTCATTACCGGCCGCTCACCAGTCGCTACCTGTCGCTATTCCTTCATAAATAAGGACCCATGAATCCCATCGGGAGAGTAAGTGAGCAATAGCAGCTGCCCATTTTCCTTGTATTTTCCCGATAGGCGATAATAAATGTCATTTCTCTATTTAAACAACTAGAAAGACCACAAAACTCATCTTTCTGTTTCCTTCTTAACAGGGAGTGTGGTGATAGAGTTGACTGAACCTGCAGATAGATGGAACTAAAATAAACACTAAAAATACATGGATTGTTAGAGGAATGTAAAAAGAGGTTTAAGATGTGTGGTAACAATTACAACTTAGCATTTTGTCATGTGAAATAAAAGGCAAGGGGTCAGATTTATTAATACTAGTGGAATCAATGGGAAGTTTGTGTCCAAGTCAAATAAATAATCTCCCATTTTGCCAGATTAAAGGGATTCCCTGATCTGAAACAATGCCAGTTTTATTATTAGGGTCATCTGATCACACCAAACCTCTCAAACTGCCCTAATGTTGCTCCAGTTGTAACTATTATTATGAGAGCAGAAAAAGTACACAAAGAGTTGATTACATGGCTGGAAAGTAGGAACAAAGAGCTGATGAATTGGGCTGAGAGTATTTACAAAGAGCCGATAAAAAAAGCCTGGAAAGTAGAGAAATATTTCTGAGCTGGAGAGTAGTTTCAAAGAGCCGATTAAATGGCTGGAGTGTAGGAACAAAGAGCTGATAAATTAGATGGAAAGTAGGACTAAACAGCCCATAAAACTTCTTAACAGTAGTAAAATGCAACTGAATAAATGGTTGTAGAGCAGGCTCTCAGCGCACAAGAAAATATTAAAAAGGTGGCATACAAGGCCCAAAAATGGCAGAAGTAGGGGCACAGAGAGACACGTGACGCACTTCCGGCCGGAATGCGCCTGCGCGATATCCGGCCCGGCTCACGCACAGCTCCTAATCACTGTCATTATATGACAGTTGTGCATATATACTTACTGGCCAGTTAGGACCGTTGAGGCGGCGCGATGTGGGATGGGCCTGCGAGCGATGGGTGCACATTGGCTACCACCCTTGTGGGGTGGGTATACCCACCCAGTTATAAGGCGCATGTGGTGGCTCTCCTTTCATTTCCGCCCTGATGAAGTAGTGTAGGGGTCACTACGATACGCGTCTGCGTTTTATCCTTACAGGGGTACCCCGGTTGGTCTGTATATTCACATTTAACCTATTTTTTTGCACTATTGTTCCTATTGCACACCTTGGCTTGTCCTCCTGTTTGATGATAATTAGAAGTGATTTGGGGTATTTTTTGTAAGATTGTGATATAGTTTTGATATAGCACAGTTGTGTATTTGATTGCATTTTTTTATTTGTATACATGTCAGTATGTTTTTTATATATAACTATAAATAATAAAATGTATATGATTCTTTTATATTTGTGAGTGGTGCAACTCTGTGCATCTCTGGCATTTTTTTGGTGGAGAGTGGGTTCCCCCATTTTCTGTTCCTTCAATATAAGTGATTATAACATAGTTACACTCATCCCCCTATAGCAGCTTTGATTCAGTTTGTGCAATGTGACAGAGGCTGAGATGAAAGTCAGGTCAGGCCATCCACCAAAGCATATCTGCCTCTAGGCAAAACTAAATTTCATATTCTTTTTACACATTTTAAGGGTTTCTAAAATAACTGCTACAATTACACAGTTTCCCTCCAGAAATGTCCACATATGAGGTTAACAGGCTTTAGGATCTCGGAAACTACCAAAGGCATTAATGTACATTTGTAAACTAGGAATAGTTGAAGAGTTGAACTTACTTTTAGTGGGAGATTGTTCCTGATTGCGGTAGGTGCAATGTTTATTTTAGCTCAGATGTAAAAAACATTCTTTCTATTTCTTTTTTCTTCTTTTACCTAACTCCATTGCTAAGACTTTGCTTATTACAAACTTTGAATGGGCAATTACTGTCACCAGCAGGAACTACCGCTAAGTCTTGAGCATAACAATTTCTCCTTAGAAAAAGATTAGCGCCCTTTTGAAAAGATATTTTTACGACTTCTTTTAACTTTACTTAATAGGCTAATCATGAACCTCTAGCTGGCTATGAACTTATGAGAAGACGTTCTATTTCTTTAAAAAATACACCTTCAGTATTACGCCATGCTACAGGGCAATTGCTATACACATTTCGATGTCTATTAGAAAGGGTACCGCATTCAGTTGAGTAGTCCTTGTGAAAACAATCTGTCTCTTCTAATGTTTGTAGATCCAGTCAATTGTTCTGTTCTGTCACATTACTTTTAAAAGTCTGTTTCGACCATAAAACCTAATGTTTTTTCAACCAGAATTGTCCTGGAATGTCCTAACAATTCCAGTTCTTGTAAGACCAATTATTAAGCAGATGGAAGTGGATTCATTCTCAAATAACAAAACATTATAGTTCTAGCGTATAACATCATATTCTAAAGGGCCACTAACAAGTATGAAGGCAAACAGATTGGTTATAGCCCATTGCCACGATTTTATTAGTAACATCATATTACAGGTTATTTGTTATCGGTTTACAGGGTATGGTTATAGTCTACTTATACTATTGGGGCCTGATTTATGAATGCACTCCTGGGCCTGCAGCATTGTGTGCTAAGGCAAAGAAACCTTTTACGATTACTTTTTAGGACAACTACACTTATGCTGAGTTTACATGAGCAGATCAATTGGCTGTTCGCTCAGCAAGCAACTGACCATACAAATCGTTAGCGATTGAGCGACTGTATTCAGACACCAAAGTTTTGTTGGTCAAAAACTTTTTGTTTACACATTCCAAATATCAAGAGATGAACGAAACATTTTTGGTCAGTCAAAACAATACGATGTCCGACCGATTACAGTTCTTTTTCATCGTGATCACAGCAGCATTTTCATGGAGTGGTTATCACTACTGTGATCAATTTAGCGATTTCTCGCTTGATAATCATCTAAATGAGCCATTTACAGGCAAGCAATGTTCAATTTACCATTGTTGTGCAGCTAAGAACCACAGTATCATTTTTTTACCCATAATCTCTGGGCTTATGGGGTTAAAGGCCAAGAACAGAATCCTTGTGTAATTGGATTCACCATCCAAATCTTCTCTGGGAGAGGTTCCTAACCAGTGGTAGGCGTACCAAAATCCTATCAGGGGGTATGCAGTGAAGTTGCAAACTAATCTTTAACCCAACCTGATCTTCTGCCACCTTATACATTACTCGGTGGCCAGCCAGGCGTCATCCTTGAATGCTATTATCAAAGGTGGAGACATGGGAAAATACCAGTAGCCGGCCCTGGAGTCTTTTGGACTACAGGGTCAGTCATGTTGGGTTTTGTAACGCTTTAATGAGGGGGGGTCGTGTTTTTGATAATAGGTCCCCTTAAAGTGTAAAAAGAAGCAATCTTTAAAACTATGTTCAAGGGTAAAACTATTAATTCTAATCATGAAAAAAAGATTTATTTTGTTCAGGTTTGTTCACGACCGCACACAGAGACAGTTATCCATATTCTATTGACTCTGCTAAACCTTCCTCACAAACCATCCATCTCTGTTTTAATCTGACTGTCTCCTGCATCTAATTGGCCAATGATCAGAAGCTACAACCAGCAGGAAAAAATAAATAGCTCAGCTAGAATAGCAGCATCATCATTTTTCTAGGAGAATATATTATCTTGTAAAATGTTTGTATAGCCCAATGACCAAGACACATGTCGATTAATAAATACCACCAGACTATGCTTCCATATGTGACCAGATCTTCTATTTGCCACCTATGTAGCTATTACATTTCTGCACACCACCCCAAAAAATCCAATCTTTGCCTTACATATTTATACTAAAAGACAATCCTCTGCACCGTTTAGGAACACCGGCAATGCAAATTGTTTTTTATGGGCAATCTAAATCTTCAGGCACTGAAAAAATCCAAATGTGTCATGTAATATGCACAACCGTAATGTTTATTTAGCTCATTTGAAAATTAGACACTAACCTGCCAACACCCCGCCCAACGAAAGCTCGACAATAATTTATCAAAGTGATATAATAGGTTATATCTCCATTATAGGAGAATGAGAAAATTAAAAAAAAAATATTCACAAGTCTTCCGGGTGCCATTTAACTCATTACTGAAGCATATGCAGGAAGCAGATTTTCTGTAAAAATGAAAAACAAATATGTGCTTTTTTCCTCCCTTTTGCTCTCTATATGGGCTGATGTAGAGATTTCTTCTGGCAAACAGACCAGTCAATGAAAAATCAACATGTTCTCTCCAAATGTTATAAATGATTAGTCCATAGCTATTGCAAACATTAGTAACATTGTAGCTTAAAGAACAACTCCACCTTAGGGTGGAGTTTTCCAATGGAACAGGCAAGCTGATTCAGTATTAGCGCCAGGTGGCGACAGATGAGCGTCTGTAGAGCAGATTTCAGAGCACCCACTAGTAGTCTCTGTGCTTGGCTGTAGTTCGCTAGTTCAGAGCGACTCGGTCGCTATGCAGCATTGATGAATACATTGTGGGGAGTCGCTATATGACCAGTACAGCGCTGTATGGGAGCGAATGTTAGCGACTGGTCAGTGCGACGGACTCACAGCATATTCATTTTTAACGTGTATCCACCAGTAACAAAGTGAAAACATAAGGAATTACATTGTTATAACATTGTAACATGAACACATTAATGCCAGACCTGTAATATCAATTCTGCATAAATATATACCATTTAAAAAAATGGCTTTTTCAAGGCCAGGAAAGATCCCAACATTATTTGAGAATAAAAAAATAATAAAACAAAAACCCTGTTTAAAGAGAAATAAACGAATGTCCATTGAAATGTATGGGAGAGCGACAGGTAGCAAGAGGTAATACGTGGCCCTCTGCAAGGCAGAACGCCGACGCTGTATGCTGAGGCTGGGATCATGATGAATCGGACGCTACATGGCGTTATCCCAGTCGCTCAACAGATTCTGCTTGATAAATGTATAATTGTGTCCCGTGTCCGGCATTCACCTGCCGCTAGCTGTCGCTACCTGTCATTTACAAGGCACTACCTGTCGCTATCCCTTCAGGAATAAGGCCCTCAGATTAGGCCCCTTCAAAGCAACTCCATACACACTACTTATCCACAATCATTCCCCTGTTGCTAGTTGGACTGATCAGTTTTTTTACTATTGGCGCCATTTACAGTATGTTACTCACAGCTATTGGGGGAGGGGGTTAAGTGAATTGATTTGTGCCAGTGGAGACTTACGACTTTCTACCTAGGAGTTATTAAAGTGAAACTGTTCTGATGTTCCACTAAATAGAAACAGGCATAAAGGGAACATGCTGCTGAACATGCAGTTATAGCACACAGAAACCTATGTTCTTTTATTCATTTTTAAAACTTCATACAGTGAAATACAGTGAGTCCTTAACCAACCAGTTATTTATTTTATCAGAGCTCTGATCAGAACTGTGGCTTCTCTCGCTCATTGGCTGCAACTGCAGTGTTGGGTCATTCATGTATGGCCCCCGTGGAAGTACAAGACCAGGCTCCCATAATGAATATTGGGTGTTTCAAGCTTGACCATTATAAAAAATAATAGTCAAGTATAGTATACTCACTGGTCCCCCAGCTATTGTGAAGGTCTAGGCTTGTAGCCACAGGAATATAGGAGTCTGCAAAGTCAAGGACAAGGCAAGAGAGGAGGCTGGGTATATGGCTACTGTGAGAGCATGGCGGTACTCAGTCAATCAGAATCAGGGAGACAAGTCATGCATCAAAAGAAAGGCAGGGTTAGAAAGGCGCTTATGGAGGATAGACCAGGAGGTCTATTAGAAACCCCTGGATGTTGGCTGAGACATGCCATATGGAAGAGCCAGACTATCACACAGACCATATATACACAAGTCAACAAGTGGCTTACACAAATGTTAGGGAAACTGGCAAGTCAATTTACTGGTGCCTATTGACATGGGGCTGGTGTTATTCCAGAGCTGACCCTGCATGTCTGAAAGAGCACCGCATCTGTACTGAAAGGCACAGGAGCTGGTAGACTTGCAGGGATAGAGACTGACGCTCAGCCTCTGAGTTCGGAGTTACTAGCCCCTATGCCGGTGCATCGGGCTTGTAGTCTAGGAGGCTGTGATCCACCCTTTTTATTTTACTAGGTAAAAAAACTATAAAGACATTGAAATTTTACTGGCTTCTGGCCAGCCCAAGACATTCCCGTTGAGTAACATTGTGTTTTCTCTGTGGTCAATGAATGTGCTCCAAGGCTATATAACCAGGGCAGAAGTAGTTATAGTCTCTATTAAATTGATGTAACCGAAGCTTTGGAATTATAGATGCGGATAAGGTAGCAAGGGTGGGTATGGCCCCCACTGTCATGAACCTGAGGCTATAGCAATACACTTATCCAAAGGACATTGCTGCACCCCGCACTCAGTTACTTGACTATTCACTGCCTTACCATTGTCTTAAAGACAACTTTACATATTGACTACTCATAAGAACCTGAAACAAACTATAAGCCGAGTGTAATTATGGCTGAATATGGATTTTTTCATCTCCAATTTTTATCTCTTGATAAGGTAAGCTGTACGGCACTTCTACCTGGTTGTTTTTATTTTCCTATTTAGATTTTGTTTTTAGAATATCCCTCATATTTTAACTTCCGGCAACTATTCCAAATGTTAAGTGTATTCAGCAGTGTGACTGCTCATAGAGATAGCAGGGTGATCTGCATTAACAGCTACTTAGTAGGCAGAAATGCTGCCCGTCAAATAAAAGTCTGTTCCCCCAGATGTCTGAGCTGTTTAACTCAGCTGGCAATGCCTCAACAAGCCTGCTTAACAAGTCTAGGCTGAAGGACTTTCAATTGGCCCCCTCAACAAGAGCATTAAAGGGTCACTCACAGTAGCACATAATGTGTGCTCTCAAGAGGGAATAAAGCACTGTTAGTTTCTCTATAAATATTCAGAAGCTCCGAGATGCAGTTTGCCATGCTACTTGTATTTAGCATATGAACTGATATGTAAAATTTACTCAACATTTATTATTTAATAAAGCTTACTCAAAAATGCCTTTAGGTCCCTTTTAACACTCACATCTATCCTAGAGAGGGCAATGCGCAGATTAAGTTACCACAGCGCGAGAATTTAGAAGGGTTAAAAAATGCCTAGTTTTGGGGCAGCCTAGTCTATGGGAGGACCAAAGGATTTTCAGTGGTTCCCCAAGCACTGACTGACTGGACCACCATCAGGGCAGTACAAGAGATCCAAGGCTAACATGTTTTTGGTTTGCCTGAAGAGTTCTATGAGTTTGATATTCATTTAGTAATTTACATTTTGTTTTGTTTTTTATTTACTTTTACATTTGTTTTACTATGCCCTTGTATTGCACTTATATAGCTCAAGGGTGCTCAAGCTCAAGCAAGATTTACTATGGTGAGCTCCAAGAAAGAGTTCTTTTGGTGGGCCCCAAATATGACTTACTCTGGTGGTCCCCAAGAATTATTTCCTATGGTGGACCCCAAGCTGATTTCTTCTCATGGATCCCAAAAAATAATTTCCTGTTGTGGGCTCAAGGTACTCCAATCTGACACTGGTATAATATGTGCATTATCCAATCTGGCCTTAAAGCAGCACTATCACAAAAAATGGTCCAATGATAAAAACCCATATAAATTTGCTGGATAGCAGGGGGAGGGGTCACTTATACACCCGGCATCAAGAAATATCCAGCCAGGCTTGTTTTTCTTTCTTTAAATAGAAGGAAAAGGACATCTGGGGTGACAGGCTCTGTCACCCCTGATAGACGAAACCCCTGGATTTTATTCCTACTGTGAGAGAATAAACCACAAGCTGGGTGGGTGTTTTATTCAGTTCAGGTGTATGAGTGACTCCTCCTCTCATTAGCCAACATGTTTATATGTATTTTTAATATTACACAATTTCGTGATAGTCCAATATCCCATAGAGCACAATGGACAGAACTGGATGGAAGTGTTTAATGCTTATAATTAATATTACACACATTAAATAGTACAGAACTTGTCAGTAATGGAAACGCAGGAGCTAGATGGTCCAAAATGTATCTAAATGGCAAATTTAGCTTAACAATGTGTAGTTTGGAAAACCAACAAACAAAAAGCAACCTAAACGCACTGTAAAGTTTATCCCTTTGTACCCAGCAGTGATTTCTTGTAACTGTAATAATGAAATGTAAAAAATCGATCCCAAAACAAATCAAATAAAATTGCGCTTGCAACCTTTTACAATAAAAATTCTATGATCATGCACGGGGCCAACAAACCAGTTTCATAAATTAGTTAGTGTCCTATTATTCAATATTCAAGCCTCAGTATCAACTGTGGCTGACCCCGCTCTAGTAAATAATTTTGTATATAGTATTACACATTTACTTAAAATAATTAAAGTCCGCTTTAGAGACAAAACTCTTCAGAATGGATTACCCGGGTGTATTAACCTTCTTTAAACTCGTGAACCAAGAACTACCACCAATATGCACGTACCAGCTAGCCCATATACACTGGCTTTCTGATTTCAATCAATTGGATTCGCTTCAATGTGAGCTCCAACCTCTTATTATCTCCAACTTGATTTCTTTTGTCAAGCCTCTTATCGCCGTCAATAGCTCCAAAGATTTTAAGGAGAAAAATTTAATAAATATACTGGAGAATGCCAGAAGGAGGCACTCACTGGCACCAGGATAATCGGCAGCCAGGTCCAACAGCGCTGACATAGGCCGGCCAATAACTAGTTCACCAATCAAATCTAAGAAGTAGCGTTCAGCGCAGCGACTGCTAGCGCCAATGTAGTACACAGCACAGTGCCAGATAAAACGGGAATACTGGCACTCTGAGCAGGGCCGGCTCCAGGTTTGTGGGGGCCCTTGGACAAAACATTCTTAGTGGGCCCCAAAGTAGTGAGTCACATGATGCCCTTTTCAGCTCTGCTGCCACAAATGGGTCATCTCCTGCTGCTGATCGCCCTCCAGTCCTTATTGCCTTCCCTATAGCCACCAATCGTTCTCTGGTTTTTGTTACATTCTCTACTGCGACCAAGCATTCTTCAGCCCTTACTGCTTGCTCCACTGCCACTAAAGACTCATCATCATTTCTGTCAGTTGTCACCTGGTTCTCACCACCTTCTGAGCTTCTATTAATTGCCCCCTATTTCATGCCACCTTCTCCATCAGCCCCTGTTGCTGAGGCCAGCCATGAGCAGGTCTACACACAATACCCTGCATTTGATTGTTTTGGTCTACTGTAAAATAATAGGATGCCCAACTGTGAACCTGAGTGGGCCCCTGAAGATGCCAGGGGCCCTGGCAAATGCCCAGGTTTGCCTTGTGCTGGCGCTGGCCCTGACTCTGAAGCTGTTACTATAGCCACAAAAATTATGCAAACAGATGTACATCATAAATTGTCACTCTATTGCTGCCCTTCGGAGTCCTGCCCTCACTGGAATCGGGAAGATTGGGATGATCAGGTGAGTTGTATTATTATCTTAGCACCTAAATTGGGCTTAGCACAGAGGGAGAGCAGGGTTTCTGTGGGGCCACTTTAATACAGCTTTGAGCCTGTGTCCTATTTAAACTTACATAGTGCATAGTGCAGAGGTACTGTGGATTATGCCTGGTATCTTGCTCATTCTGCCCCAGGTGTAATGCTGCAATGTTAATCAGAAAGTAATCACAGATTTCTTGCCGGCCTCTTTTCAGAGCTATGAAATCTTTATTTTTTGGCTGTCAGAGCATTATTTATTGTGCAGTCTGTTCGGGTTTTTTACAAAAGGACTGGAGACCAGAGTGCAATATGCAGAGCTGCTAACAAATCACTATTACATGAATGGGTCACTGATTACGTGAATGATTTAAAAGAGGCGCTGATCCCTGCAGCTCTCCACATCACCCAGGTTTGTCATGATAAAAAATAATAAGAATACCAAGATTAAAGGTCTAGAGACTCTATAATAAAAATTTCCCATCTACTTCCATGTCACTCCCATGGTCTGTGGAAAACCACCACCATGGAAGAGGTTGTTATAAAGACATCAACCCTTCTCTGCTGTGTCCCACTTAACATTACTTGGATAATTATTTGGAAATACCCCTTACTTATGACAGACTCACATCCATGCTGCAATTTGGCCTGCTACATACTTTCTAAACACCAAGAGGGTAATAGAGTAAATTAGCAATTTTCTCTAGCCTCAGTTGGATGTATAAAAATATTTACGACTGCGGTGCTCCAGAATTTCCTCGTACGTGCTTAGCTGCTCCATGCTTGTTCCCTTTAGTCTTTCCTACTGGTGATTTTACATGGCAACAAAAATATTGGTAGTCCTTCTTTGGAAAATAGTTTCGCACCATTGGGCTACAAGACCACCTTCGATTTTCTGGCTTTGATGAAAATCATGGGACTTTCTGCTTTGTACCACTTACAGTTATGTGACATATGATTTTGGACTACAGTGTTCCAATGACCGGCTCACATGTGAGCTGTAGTTTGCTTCATATGAAAACAAAAAAAGGGTAAAACAGCAAATGAGCAATCTTCTCTTCTAGTGTGTCATTTATAACTGCAGGCCCCCTGAGGTTCAGAGTACATAATTAAACCAGACCAACAGCCTGGAACAGCTGGAAGAAAAAACTCCCCCAAACTCACTTGCCCCATCTGCACGCATGATACTAATGCATTGTCAGCACACATTTGCTCCTGCTTCCACTCAAAGCTGAAACGCCACCTCTAGTTGTAGCAGCCATTTGGAGCTTGCTTTTCCAGCATCTCAGCCATGCTGCTGCCTGGATTCAAGGGGAATAACTGATAATGCACAGTAACAGGAAAGTCAGCAGCACTTCCTGTTTGCAGGTGTCCTGCAAATGCATGAGCCGCCATTTTGTTTCTAAAATTTAAGACAGCAGGAGTTAGAAAAAGGTAAATTACTTTTCATTTGCATCTAAATTGTCCTGGGAAGGGATGCATATGAGCAATTTTGTTCCCTTTAGTCTTTCCTATTCTACAAGTTAACATGGCACAATAATTCTTAGTACTGCCTGTGTAAAATAGGTTCCTACAAATTTTGAGCATTAAAGTCCCTGTCCATGCAGCAAAAAATTGACACTCACCTGCCAGTCTGCAACTGACATAACACAAAGTCCTGAGGGCTTCTGTTCTCTGGATATTGACTATCCTGGGTTTTGGTCCATCCCCCCCGGTCACCCCGATCGGGGGTGCCCTGCTACGTGAAACCCCCCAGAGATTGTGCATTAACAGGCCTAATCCCGGTCCTAAGGCGCATGCGCGGCAACTCGTCTAATCAGCACACTCGGAGCTGCTGAGCTATGGGCGTCTAACCCGACGCCTTGGCTCAGCGGCTCCGAGCGCGGGCAGCCGCATCTTGCGCTTCCCTCTAACAGTGGACCAAAACCCAGCTGGATCGGCCTGGGAATCTATAAGATTCCTGGGCCGATCTATCCCCCCCCCCGGGGCATCCAAAATCGCAGGTCGTCCGCTACATTTACCTTAATCTCGGTCCATTGACGCATGCGCGGGCCGTGGCCTCATCCCTGCTATCCCTCTGGCAGGGCACGTGTCCACGCCACTTTAACACTGTACTCCCATATAGACAGAGTGCATCTCCCCATGCCTTCATTCACAACTCCTGCTGCCTAGTCACATGGGAGCAGGCTCCTTAGTTGACCGGTAGCCAGGTTGACAGGGCATATCGAAAAGCTGCCAAGGACACAGCAAGGTTGGAAGAGAAGTTGTCAGCACTGGGACCAACAGTGCCGAGAACAGAATCCCCCAGGACTTCATGGGTTTGGGTCTGTAGGCTTGTAGGTAAGTGCCATTTATTTGGGTTTTCTGCCTGGACTGTGCCTTCAACAAACTGGCTCCATGGAAAGCTTGGGACTCGACTGTTTGCTCCCCCAAAAGGCATTGATGTAGCCAAAGGCAGAGATAAAGGTGAAAAGGGGGACATTAAGTGGGACTTACCAAGCTCTATGACTGTGCCAACGTGTGACCCATTGGCCACACATTGGACTTGATTCAGCACCAGGTGAAAAAAGTTTACTTTAGATAAAGAAAGGTATAGTCTCTGTACAAAGGCACAAACATGGCTCCTTTAGTAAATCAAACCTGCAATTTAGAAATCTAGATATCGCTCTCTAATTTCATTCAGGCCGTAACAGTTGTGGGAATGGGGTCTATAAATGGAACAGTAGCTTTATAATATTTATAGTTATTGATCCCTCCTGACAATCGCTCGTCCTATGAAACACACATACAATATATCCTTCCCTACAGATTGGCATTGGGGAGTTTATTTATATTCATTCCATTGATAGATGGTTTTGTTTGCATTGATTCATTGTTACGTTGCAGATATCTCATTTATTATTTATATCAGGTGTTGTTTTATTGCAGAAAATGGAAAATATCCATACAAAGCTTATTTTCTGAATGGTGTTATAAAGGGCAGCAGTGAGAAGAATAGATTTTTATTTAGATACACCCCTCTATGCTCATTGCTGCCAGGTTGCCCCCTTTCAGCAATTTCACATAGAAGGTGCCCTACAAACCAAAGTGGTCCAAATCCAAGAATAAAAGTTTGCCCAGGCATCTTAGTTGGGTTGGGGCTTTATCTAATCAACTAAAGCAGGCAATCATCAGCTGACAAAGTATCCACCTGGCTTAAAGAGGACCAAAACCCACCCTGGAGTCTATGAGACTCCACGGTAGGCATACTTGCTCCCCCTGGGACATCCAGATTCGGGATGCCCCGCTGTGTAAAACCCCCCAGGTTGCCCAGTGAACCCACCTTCTCCCTGATCCAACTGCGCATGCACGAGTGGTGCCGCTCTCTGCTATACCCTTATCAGGGTGCACGCTCACGCCAGGCTTTTGTGAATGGCCGGCGTGGGCACGCTTTCTGTTAGAGGATCATAGGGATGCGGCTGCTGGCACACTTGGGTCAGCTCATCAGGACTTGGCTAGACTTGGTCTTAGACGATCTCTAGACAAGCGTATCTGAGCGTGCTGATTGGACAGGAGGCTGCGCATGCGCCATAGGACCGGAAAGAGGTGAGTTAGTTTGGTACAATCTGGGGGTTTCACACAGTTGGACATTCCCGATTGCTGTGCCCGGGGCCAAGGACCAAAAAAGGATAAAATAAAAATCCTGGGTTTTGGTTTACTTTAAGACAATCCAATGTCTAAATCTTGTGCAATAAAACCTCAAAGGGTTTAATCACTGTAAAACCTCAAATGTTTGAAGGCTGTTTTCTACAAGTAGGACTCTGTTGACTTGCTGCAACCTGGCAGCAATGAGTGAAGAAAGAAGCTTTATTTTAAAACTATTACCTGTTGTTGCACCAAAGTAAATCTGTTCAAGGGATAAGGTCTACAGACACACTGCAAGAAACATCAGCAGGGCCTTCATTGTAAACTGCATGCCTGCATCAATTGTGAAAGCAAATCATTTATTCAAAAAGATCAGCTGATTCCACACTTTAAAACACTTAAAATGCAACCCAGTCAAAGGCCTAAATCCTGTCACCTTCCCAGTCCCAGTAATGAAATGAGGAAACACAACTGTAGGCTATTTATAACACTGATGATCAGTATGTCTTCCTCTGCTGATGCTACTGGCCTCCACTTGACTATCTGCAGCCGCTGCCATGTCCTAGGTCTTTACCCACACCTCTTCTCACCCACTACTGCTCCTGCTTCTGTTCCCCGGAGGCCCTCTGCAGCCACTAGCTGCGGCCTATGGGGAGCTGCCACTGACTGTCCTTAGGTAAGAGCACTTTTACTTTATACTGTACATCTTACACAAAAATGTACTATACGGCATTGAGTGTATAGGTTCCTACTGCAATGCCCAAGATGTAAATGAGTCCTACCCATCCATACCATTCCTGTCCAGTCAACAGTGTGACTTTGCACAAAAGTGACAAGAGGCCAATAAGTGATATTGGAGAGCAACTGATGGTGATTGACAGCAGCTCAGAAGGTGCTGAGGATCCAGAGGATGATCAGCAGCAGCAGAGGACCCTTAAGCTACAACCTAGAAGGTGATGAGAACTAGAGGATGATCAGCAACAGCAGAGAAAGTAGTAAAAACTGGAAGATGATTGACAGCAATGGAGAAGGCAACATGGACCATGGACCATTATATCAGAATATAATTGTGACCCTGTTAACTTGGTAATTATGTTATATTTTGCACCTGATATTTTACAGTAGATTATCCCTAGACTATCCATAGAAGCCTGCCACAACCTGAAAACTCTACCCAATAAAATAAAACTGGAATTAAAAAAAGAGTGATGGAAATATAAATCTAAGCTTCCACAAGGTGTCTGGGTTGATTTCTGGCTCTTCATATTTTTACATTCATAATGCCAGATGCTTTCTCTTCCTGGAATGACAATGAAACTTGAGTTATCTCCACCTTTAACTCCTGCTCCTGGCATTTTATGTTTATGTAAATATCACAGCAATAAACTTCAATGGCGCTTTACAGAAGACGCAACACAATAAGAAGCCAGTGAATAGGCGGCCCTTCAATCATTTGCTGAGCGAGCCATGAAATGGCAAGAAGACCTAGGAAAACGGGCCAGACCGAGATACAAAAGGCAATAAAAGGAACAGCAGGCATGGTAATTAAGGCCTACTATCGTCTCGCAAATAAAATAATATGCATGGTGAAGTAGCAAAATACATGTTAAACTGGAAATGCACAACAAGCCAACAACTAAAATACCCAGAGGCTGATAACTGTTTGAAAAAGACTTTCTACATGGTTAATATAAACCAAACCGATCCTCACAGACAACAAATGTTTAGTTCGAACTCTAGACAGGAATATTCTTGGTATAATGTCACTTGGTATAGCATCAGATGGAACCCTGCTAGAAAAAGATAATTATCGTTAAGTGAACATAATCCCTCCTTTGTAACTCAAGTCAAGACAGGTCCTGATCAACAAGGATACCAAACTAACCTAGCCTACCTACCTGCCATCAGGTGCCACCAGGAACAAATTAGGGCAGCAAGTCTAGAGCAGATATCTATAAGCAATTGAAAATCAATTACTGTCCTTGTTTACAAGTGGTGGAGACCACCAGGTGGTAGAGGTCCAGGTGTGGGAGTCCTTGTTTGCACCTCATTTAATTTAGCCCAACGGCTTTCCTTAGAAATATTCCTTAACATCAACCTACCATGCTGAATAATACAAGCCTACAGTCAGTCCTGTAAGTGACCATTTTCCCTCAAACACTGGGGACTAACTGTATAGGTATAACCAGAAGGTGTAGATTCCAATCTACTGACTATGGGGTGTTGATTCAGAGCCTGGTGAGAAAACTCACTTCTTTTTTAGGAGAGTAAATTGGCATTCACTTTCATTGTTTACCTTGGGACTGCTTCAGAGGCAGGTGGAAATTTACACCCGGTAGATTTTCTCTCCTAAAAAAAGAAGTGAGTTTTCTCACCTGGCAGATTTGACCCTTATGTGACTTAATTTGTAAGCCTGTCCCCCCAGCTGAACAACAGAAAAATAAATCCTAATTTACAGACTGTGGCTATTAAAAGAACAGTCCAGTCTAAATAACTATTGTTGTTCATGGAAGAAGCCATGATGGAATAATACTGCAGCATGTCCCCCATTGACTTCTGTTAAGAGAAGAAAGGAGGGAGAAGTGCTTTGTCTCAGAAAGCTCAATAGAAGAGATATAGAAGAATAGTGGGATGGAGTTATCCCATCATCAATGCTCCCACAAGACTTATTTAGACTCAACTGCCCCTGTAAGAGGCCTCACATGCCAGCATCTTGGATAAGTCAAGTACGGATATGGTTATGGTTTCAAGTGCAACAACAGGACCCAACTTCCAGCCAAACAACCTGCTACCGACTGAATCAGTTGTCTCATTGGCCAACTTTTCCATCAGTATTTGGCTATGCGGTCCGGAATATTCCCACAACAACTGGGGGACTGTAGCTAATATGAGCTACATACTTTAAAATGTTTGTGAGTGTGCAAGCAAACTGTTTTTTGGGTGGGTGTAAAGATGTGCCCACCCTTTTGTAGCCTAAATTTGATTCCAATTTTTCATGATAACTCTGAAAGTTTTCATCTACATAACAATCACCAGCTGGCAGAAGGGGGGGGGGGGACTGTCAGCACAGAGAGAATTCTCAGTGGGAAACATTGCTTTGGGTCCAATTGGGCAGCTCAGCACATAGCCCATCACCAGAACTTGTGACAAAACGGATTTATTTTACCACCCTCTTCATTCCCAAGTCTTCACCCCAACCCCTTTAACTGTACCCAACCCCCAAAGACCCCTGCCCCTGGCCAAGATACCCCAGTACATGTTTTGCCCCTGCAATTTTATAAGTTCAGCTTTATGGCCTTGCGGGACTATATCCCCCTCTACCACAGTATCTGCTGGCAAAATATTAAAGCTTCAGAACCCCTGCCCATGATTTGTTTTTGCAATGCAGTGTCCTCAGCTGACAAACATGTGGGCTGGACATCGACTGGCCAGGACCAGTAAAATTATGAAAAGTTACGCCTATGCCAGGTAGCTAGCCATAGAATTACAAAAGAATAGACTATAGAAAATGTCACAACCAAGTATCACAAAAGCACATTGTTGTGAAAAGCTGACACAATGCTCATGTCACAAGATTGCATTGCTATTAAAGACTTTAAACATGTGTAATCTTTTTTATGGCCAAGAAAGGGTTACTGAAGGCCCTGGTTTTGTACGCCTGTGAATTTCTCAACAATAAGATGTCAGTAAGGTGTCAGGAACCATTTACTAGGACTTAGTAGGGCTGAATCCTTGGGACAACAGACTTCAAGCCATGGTGGCACAACACTGCAGAGGTTAGGTTCTAAAGGCAGTTAGAGCCCAACTGCTGGAACCACTGAAGACCTAGAAAAAAGGGCCACCCCATCCCCTTCTTAAAAAAGAACTCCCTCCTGTTAGCTTTACAGCTCATTTAATAAATGATAAGAGACACTCTCAATGCCCACCACTATCTTCCCGGAAGATGGCGCTCTCCAGATGGGAGCGAGAACAACGCAGAGAGCCTCCCAGCGGCCGTTAGGGACTTCAGGAAGATGGTGGCAGGTGTTTGGTGCTGCATTTGCGGCAACACCGACTTCGGTGGCTGGATTCAGGGTGAAGGTGTTTTTTTTCTTTAATGAGGGTTATTTTTTAGGAAGGGGCTGGAGTGGCCCTTTAAACAGGTCCCAGAACAGAAACTATGAGGTATCCTGGTCTCTACTGGAGCCCCCGGCAAGGAGGGAAAGACTGAGGATAACCAGCACTTCCCTGTTGCAGGTGTAGGTCATTTACATTTAAAATATAGATCACTCTTTTTTTCTTTCAAAATGAACTACCCAAAGTGGAGAAAATTTATTTTGAAGTTTTCATTCATTTTTTAATCTCCAGTACAATAGTAGGTAGCGTTTTATATCAGCATACTTTGACACCTAATCACAATGCTGCAATACACAGATGAGCAGAGTTATGTCGGCTGTCAGGGGCTGCATCTTTCTTTCCCAATGAACTCTCTCCCTTCTACTGGGCCTCTGCAGCAGCAGATGATGACTCATGCTTCAGGGTCCCTTTAGAAGTCATTTTATTTCGGGGACCCTGAATAATGAAACAGCAGAATAAAACAAGTTATATAGGGTTTATCAAGGACTGCAAAGTGCAGGTGGATGAAAGATCCAGCCACTGACAGCCAGCATGTGCCAAGCAGAAAGAAGCCTAATTTAGCCCTTTGCCTGGAATGTCCCTTTATTTCTTTAAAGTTAATATAATCCATGAGATCAGCTCTTAAAACAAAAGGCAACTTGAAAATGAATAAACCATTGTCTAATGATCCAAAGTCTAGTGACCCAGATCCTGTTAATAGGCGACCTACAGAAGGATTTCTTAGCATTCTGAAGATCACACACATTGCATTATGCCACTAAATAAGAGAGACATAGCATAAAGCATTTCCACGCTAAGACTATTGATTTCACTTAACACCAAAACAAGCCAGTGTCTAGTTAAACACCCTGTTCCACAAAATGGAGCGTGTCTGCATGCAGAATTTGTAATAGCATAGAAAACTCCTCTAAGTAAGCCAATTTCACAGGCAGATGCAGCAAATCCCATGGGGATTAAACTTCCTCTCTGAATTTGGGCTCAATAGAGAGTTAACTTAAAGTAGACCTAAAGTTAAAGTGGACCATAGGTTAATTACAACCCCACCGGGATCCCTGATTTTTTACAAAGAATCGTCAATTTTGGGAAAATACTGGGGGGAGTATAAATGCATGATTTGAGGACCTTCTACATTTTATAAGCCATAGGCTTAATATAGTTGGATATAAAAAGTGGTCAGGTGCTGCTGTAATCATGGGAATGGAATCAGATGGTTATTAGCTGAGTTGTATTTTTCATCGGGCGTGTGAGGACCTGCACCTAGCGAGACAGGAGGGGAACATTTATTATTATTATTATTATCAATATTAATATTCTTATTGTTTACTTATATAGCTCCATCATCTTCCATAGCGTTGTACAAAGTAGTAATTACAGACAGGGTAGAAACATTACAGTACATAGACTATTACAAATGCAGTGTTACAGAGTTTACAATGAATATTCTGAATACAAGATACAATAGGGGAGAGAGCCCTGCCCTTGCAAACGTACAGTCTATTGCGAATAAATCCAGCGTCAAAGATGGGGGAGTGCCAACGCGCCCAACGGCGGGTACATGGCAACCAGCTGATCCATTGTAAACCTAAACTTTTTTGTTTTACCAAAAGACATAATGAAGCCTGGGCTATCTTTTTCCTTTTCAGTTTTTGCATCAGTCCCCAGTTTTGGTCCATGGCACCTTTGGTGACTGATTTCCATTGTCTGGCAATGACCAATTAGGGGTGTGATAAGTTATGGGCCTTATTTAGCATAATTTAGCATCATGGGCCAGTTGAGGAGCATCGCCATCTTGTAGGCGCTGCACACTGTATTTAATATGTGTGTTTAGGTTGTGTTTTAGTTGTTGTCCAAATTACAGGTATGCAAGAAGCAATAAAATAACGGTTTTACAATAAAAATAAAAAAAAATTACACCTGGTGAGATTTAGATCCTGCGTTTCCATTAGTCACAATCCAAGTTCTGTACAAAAAATGTGTAATATTATTCATAAGCATAAAACACTTCAGTACATTTCTGCCCATTGTGGTCTATGGGACCTAAACTTTCAGCGCCATTTTATAGGGATTGAGATGAGCACCAATCGATGCAAACCACGTGGCGCCGGTGATAAATTAGACTCAGGATGGTGGGCACATGGCCGCACTGCCTGTATTTTGTTTGATAAATTGCACTCTGGATGCTGCTGAGACTAAAATATTGGCACTGCGTGGTATTAACAGGCACTGGCACTTGATAAATCAGGCTCAATGTGTGTGCTTTGGTATAAAGGGGTAGTAGTTACCCTAAATAAAGTATATATAAGGTATAGAAAGAAAAGTATATATATCATAGGCACATACTACATTTGAAGAACTTACTTAACCCCTTAAAGTTTTGAAAGTTGTAAAAAATACCTTATTTTTTGCCCTATAAGATGCACTTATGGCGGGGAGTCTTATCGGGCAAATGTGAAAAAAAAAAGGAAACTCACCTTTCCATCATTCCTGCGCTGCTGGCCAGGCCGCCACAGTCACACGAGGCAAGAAGATGGAGGAGCGGTGGGCGGGCAGGGCAAACGATCCCTGCGGTGGGTGGGCAGGTCAACTGAGCTGCATCTGCCGCTCACTTTGTCCCCGTCGTCCTCGCTGTATCTGCTGCTGCTGACGCTTCTTCTCTGCTGCACCCAGGGTGAACACCTGGCTCTGTACAGCAGGTGGGAGTGGCCGATGCTTGAGCGTTGGCCACGTCCATCCGTTGTACAGAGTCGGGTGTTTGCTCTGTGTTTGTAGTGAGGACAGCGGGGACAGCGTGAACGGTGGAAGTGGTGGGAAGGGATCAGTTGCCCTGAACGCCCACCTGCCACTTCTACATCTTCTGACCTCAAGTGGCTGTGATGGCCGGCCAGCAGCATGGATACAATTGCAAGGTAAGCGTACTTTTTTCTTTTGCCTATGTGGAATGGGAGGGGAAATGTCACACTGCCTATGGTAATGGAAGAGGGAATGCCACACTGCCTATTTGGAATGAGAGGGGAAATGCCAAACTGCCTATGGGAATAGGAGGGGTGCCATACTGCCTATGGGAATGGGAAGGGTAAATGCCACACTGCCTATGGAAACGGGAGGGGGGATGCCATACTACCTATATGGGGATTGGGAGGGAGCAATGCCACGCTTCCCATGGGGAATGAGGGGGAGAATACAACTCTGCCTATGGGAATGGGAGGGGGAAATTCAATACTTCCAATGGGAATGTAAGGAGGGATTGCCACACTGCCTATGGGAATAGGAGGGGTAATACCACACTGCCTACAGGAATAGGATGGGGGAATGCCACACTGCCCATGGCGAATGGGGGGCGAATGCCACACTGCATATAATGGGGGTATGCGGCACCTTGCCTATTATTTGTTTTTTGGGAGGATGGTGTTTTAGCATTTGGTTCAGAATATTTATTTTCTTATTTTTAAGTGCTAGGTGCGTCCTATGGACAGGTGCGTCTTATATTGGGGACAATACAGTAACTCTCAGTTTAGCCAAGGTAGCTCAAGAGTGGGAGAAGTCGCTCATTAGTAGCAGTTGTTTCTCCCTGTGTATTGTTTTCTCAGCTAAGAGTGATAAGAGGTGCAAGAAATAAATACCCTTTTTAGTTTAGGACCCATGACCTTACCTTACCCCACACCCTGCTGCATACATGCGCCTTACAGTAAGACTCGAGTTTCAGCAATGTGAAGCTGGTGTTTGGGGGGGCGTAACTTGAGGGGGACGCAGAGAGTGGGATTGCACTGAGGTGCAAAAGATCAGGGGGATCTTAGTTGCTATTCCACCTTTTTTTAATACATTTTTGCTTAATGGCATCCTTAATGGTGGAGCTGCAAGTAGCTTGCAAAAAGGTGCTGCTGGATTTCCTGCAGCTCTGCATTGTGGATTATGTCAGTTAAAACCAGGTAGCAGCATGGCTGGGATGATGGGAAAGGAAGACTCCCAGGCCCTGCACGATGGCCACAACCAGGAGAAAATCAGTTAGGCTGAATTTCAGTTTCCGCTTTGAGTGCATGCCAGACCAAATGTAAGTGCAAGTGGGTTTTGGGGAGTTTTTTTTTCCAACTGTACAAGGCTGTTGGTCCGGTTTAAATGACATTGACATTTTTCAAATATATGCATAAAAGTCCTATTTTTATCCCAGCTTTTAACTACAGATTAGTTTGTCTATAGGCTCTCAAGAGATCCAATTAGCACAATATTGTGTTATCCCTTACAGGCTAAAAGAGCTTGTCCAGTCAAAAATCCCTGTAACGATACAGTAACGTATTTTTCTATGAGTCCTTCAGTCCTTCACGGAGAGAGCGGTCCCTCCCCCTGGGAGGTATAAACCTCACCCCAATCCCTCCACCTCAGTGTTAACTAAATAACAAAAGGTATACAGTAGGACTGTAAGGACTGTACCGGACACCAGTCTGTCTTGAGCTGATAATCCCCAATCTCCACCGCCTCTTCTGCCTATAGACAAGTCCCCGCTTGTAGGAGACGCGGGTTATGCCTCTCCTACTCGGTTACCCCCAGGACTTATAGGGTGCAAAGATTACCAGCTTAAGGTGGAGACTGATGAACGGCAGGGAGTCCCAAGTGAGGATGCCGGATGGCGGAAGCCCGAATACAAGCCGAGGTCGGAGCCGGGAGGTCACGGGGCGAGGTATCCAATGGGAGGTACAGAGAGTAGTCAAACAAGCCGAGGTCAAATCCAGAAGGTCACAGTGCGAGGTATCAGAGGGGTCAGGCGGTATCGTGGTCAGGCAGGCAAAAGGTCGGTTCAATCACTAGAGACAAGCTAGACAACTAAGTACTAGGCGCTATAACAGGCAATGACACACTGCAGTGGAAATCCCTTTATAGTGGGAAAACCGGCAGGATTGGACAGGGAGACAGTGGCTGGGATTGGTGCACTTAGGATCTGACGGCAGATTGGAGCACTGGCCCTGTGGTCTGATTGGTGAGCTCTGGGCTGATTGCTCCAGCTGAGCTTCCCAGGCAAACTGCTCAGAGCTGCACCTTCTAGACTTCGTTCTTTTAAACAGCCTCCGGTGGCCATTCTGAGTATTGCACCACTGGAGGACATGAGCTGATTGTATAGGCCAGCAAGCACAAGCTGAATGACAATGGGCAAGGGGGGAGGACTTACTCGGCGACACACGCGCCGCTGGGGATGGCACCGGAGGCAGAGGCGGCTGCTGGGCAGGAGAAACCCTGGCCAGTTGCCTAGGGACACCACGGGCACGGACTGAAGGCAAGTCATTCATGACAAGGACAATGGGAGAGAACTAAGGGGTCGTCCTGGAGTACTCGTCGAAAAACTGTTACCAGTAAGTCTAAAAGGGATTTTTACCCTTCGGCCTTCAGGATAACCAACGGAGAGGATTAGCAAGTAATTATACCTTAGGGGCTGGAAACTGCTAGTAAGATTCTTCTACCAAAGGACTGATGTTTTGCAGAAAGGAGATCTAGTCTATAGTGCTTAAGGAAGGTGTGGGGTGAAGACCACATTGCAGTTTTACAGATCTCTTCTATAGCAGCACCTGTCCTCTGTGCCCAGGAAGCTGACATCTCTCTTGTTGAATGTGTTGAGACCTGTGGAAGAGGAACTCCTCTGGATGTGTAAGCCTGCACAATAGTCTGTTTTATCCACCTGGAAACAGTGGATTTAGAAGCAGCTAGGCCTCTTGCCGCTGAAACGTATTAAAAACTGTTCAGCTATTTTCCATTCTGTAGATCTCTCCAAATAAATGATTAGAGCTGTTCTCACAACTAAAATTGAGAGATCTTCTTCTGCTCCTACCATAGCAGGCGAGGTCGAGAGCACTATGTCTTGGCAGCGTGGGTGGCTCCATTCTAGCCTATTATTAAGAGAGGGAGAATCAACACGAGCCTTAGGCTTTGATTTTTTGGTCAGAGGAGCTCCAGAGGCAGCAAAGAAGAGGAAACTCCCATTCCATTTGACAACCAGAACAAAGAGACTGTGTGGGAGGTAAACTGAGGCAATTGATTTTAAAATTGTGAGTGTCCAATCCCTTTAACTCTCTGCCTATCCCCAACAATTAGGTATACTCACAATCTCAGCAGTTTTCAATGCTCCCTTTACTTTAACCCATCTTCAACTTCATTTTCCTGAACCTGATCCATCACCTACAATATCTACCATCTACCTCACCCCAAAAAAAACGAAAACAAAAAAAAACAACATTTAATTGTCTGGGCCATAAAGCTTGTATATACAGTACTTTTAGTTTTCACTAAAGTGACTGGCCCATGGTAGATAGTAGGCTTGCAAGCAGGGCCCTAATTTATTTTTTTATATTGCTGGTTCGTTTGTTGCCATGTCATATATATATATATATATATATATATATATCATTTACATGAACCCTTTGATTGTAAAGCACTGTCAAATATGTTGGTGCTATATAAATAAAGACTATTATTATTATTATTATTATTATTATTATTATAAGGTAAATGGATAATACACGGTATGATATTTATTATTACTTTATTGATATGCGGTAAGGGTGGTGGGTGGACCATTAGAAAGTGTTGGGTTCCATACAACCTCAATTCGGTGGGCTCTATAGCTTCTTATATTAAAAAGAATCATCAGAAAAAATAACAAACAGAAATGAGAAGTTCTTAAAAGTTTTTTGCTTGGCACAATATTCTGCGCTGGTCATTGCTCAGTGTGCAATGCAGGTGTTTAATGGAGTGTTATAGGCACAGCACAGATATAAAGTACAGCTCATTGGAATGGAGTGCTAAGTGAACTGTAAGAGGGGGTGAAGGTGAAGATGTGCGAGGCAAAGAGCAATCTGATATGTGCCAGACATGCTTCTACTGCGGGGAGCGGAAAATGGAGTTTCGTTGTGCGTCTCTAAATAGTGAATGAGGGCTTTCATCAGCCGCCTCTTGCTGCTGCACAGTACAAGAGAATATCGGATTATTAGCACGCAGGGGGAAATGAGTTGATATAAAACCTGGCTCTTGCAGCTGTAATTGTTACACTGCAGCCCTCAACAAAGACCCAAGTGTGAAAACCTGGCTTGAGTTATTCAGAAACTTCTATTTACTGAGCTGGATACATTAGAGCAACTGGATCTAAACCATTCCATGACACCCCAAATGTTATACTCACATCTAAAAAATATCTTGGCTTAAAGTAGACCTGAAAAAGTTGATGGCACCAAAGTTGCTGTCAATTCAGATGTGTTTACACTTACCTTATTAATCTCAGGAAAAAAACGCCTGGATTCCGAAGACGGGGCTTCGAGTGTCCTTGTGCACTGTCCTGTCCCTCGCGTCAGTCACTGTGCCGTCTAGTCATTGCAATGGAGCGTGGCATGGCAAATGAATCTGGGGCACATGCTTGATGCGCCCCTCTTTCTCAGAAATTAGGAGGTTTCTGAGTGTCAGACCGGCCAAGAGCTGCTGCAGGGGAGGAAATAAGTGTCTGTTTAATGGATATTCCTATCAGATCTTACACAGAGTGCCACAGGGACTCTGGAACATTCAGGGCCGGCTCCAGGTTTTTGTGGACCCTTGGGCAGCATGGTCTCAGTGGGCTCCTTTGTGGTGAAGAGTCACATCACATCACTGAGGGGCATCCCAAATCTGAATGCCCCCTAGGGATCATGCTATTTGGAACAATTTTGGTCCCGGATTTGGAGGCCATGTCTGTGACCTGGCAAATGCATTGTGGGATCACCAGTTCAAGTTAACCAAGGGGGTTCTTTCACATGCAGGGGCATCCCAAAGCCCAGGGCAGGGAATCCTGGGTTTTAGTCTACTTTAAATAGCAGTAGCAGATAGAATTAATATTAATTAAGTGATTAGATTAAGTGATTCTAACCTCCCGAAAAAAATATTTGTTTATTTTTTTAAAGCACATTGTGCCAGCTGTCAGTGGGCCCTCCTTGGGGTCTGGGGGCCCTGGCAACTACCCCACCTTGCCGGGTGCTGACGCCGGCCCTGGGAACATTTATCACGCTCTGACAGCCCTAGTATCTGAAGAAGGGTGCTGCAATTCCGGCTTCTAGGTTAAAAGGGGTGTGTGCTTGGAGTAAGAGGCCAGACCGAGGTGGCCATTATTCTTTATAGGGTATTATCTGACATTTGTACAACATGCTACACCCTTCTTCAGGTAGAAGCCTGAGGTGTGTTATGAGACTTTAAATACTTAGGACTGTAGAAGCGTGATTAGTGCCACAGGACTGGATGGAATGTAAGCAGAGCCTCTATGGCCCTGATTCAAGGTCTGATAGGAAAGTCTTTGAAAGTGGACTTTTAACATGAATTTGATTAAAGCGTTCCTTGTTCCATCCATTTAACACGGCACAATACTAATATAAAAAATGATTATAAAGTACTTGAAACACACACTGTTGCACATAAATAACTAGTGTCAGACTATTTGTATTTATGGAGCAAATCAGACTTGCATAAAGTAAAGATAGTAGCGGATCTGGTTGGGGTACAGATCAGTCTGCAGCCTTTCCATGTACCACCAGATTGAACCATGTGTACCAATATAGGTGCACATACCACAGGTAGGGAAACACTGGATTAGATAACAGATTATGACAGATTATCATAAAAACACATTCATCTCATAATATATCTAGCCGTAATTGTGAGAAAGGACACATCTGGGAATGTCTGCCCGTTATATGGCTTGGCTGAAATATTTAAAGTTAAACTACTCACCAAAAAAGATTTAAATGGGGGGGGCGGCAGCAATTGTTTTTTTTTTTGCTATCCATTAGTGGTTCGGCTAAAACTGCAGGGCAATCAATCATCAGTCAGTCATTGGTGGCTCCTTACCCCCCCCCCCCCCCCACATTCAGTCATCACAGCCCCATCACAGGAAGGAGCCAGACAGAGTAGCATACTTCTATATTGTGGAGTGGAGCGGTACGACCGGTGGGGGCGCCATTCTATAGTTCACCTCAGAGCCTAGGTTCAATCCTGCACACTTTCCTCTATTCCCATCAGTAACCACTATCTACAGTATCCTTTTCTGTTATTAGGTTATTTCACCTCCATATCTGCATTCTTCTACTCTTCTGCATGTCCTGTTCATCTTTGTACAGCTTCTCTCCCCATAATCTTTCTCTTTCCCCAGTGGTGTCTTTTAACTCAGCAAGTTGGATTCAGCGAGTGTTTCCTGTTCCTGAATGATGGCAAGTGAGCACAAATATGATTATAAAGATAGAGGAGCAACAATAATGGGGCTCCCTTGACCTCCTAGGCTCCGGTGTGGTTGCACACCCCTGCACCCACTATAGTTATGCCCCTGCCTGGCCCTCTGCACTGCTATATACTTGGTATGTTGACTCCCTGTGCTCCTCCACTGGACACTTCTTTCTGCCTTTGAGCACACTATTTTATCCTCCATATCCCATCCACCATATAGTGTGGCCACATGCTCCCATTTCTACATAATTTGACTACCTACTCTTCTTTAAATTACTCTTGTTTCTGTCTACTTCACATTGCTCGCCTTGACTACCAAAGATCCTCCAAAACATGATGACAGCTAAGATTCAACCCAGGGACATGCTATAATTAGTGCAATGGAGCACCCAGCGCCGGCGCCAGCACATGGCAATTGCCAGGGCCCCAGGCATCTTCAGGGGCCCACTCAGGTTCACACTTGTTCACGGTATTATTTTTCAGTGGTCCAGAACCACCAAATGTCCGCTGTTGTGTGTAGACCTGCTCATGGCTGGCCCTAGCAACAGGGGAAGGGAGACAGGGAGAAGATGGCATGGAAGGGAAGTGGCGAGAACCAGGGGACAACTGACAGCAATGATGAAGTCTTTACTGGCAGTGGAGCAAGCAGTAAGAGCTGAAAGGTTCTTGGTGGCAGTAGAGAATGCAACATGGACTAGAGGATGATTGGTGGCTATAGGGAAGGCAATAAGGACTGGAGGGCGATTAGCAGAAGAAGATGACTCATTTATGACAGCAGAGATGAAAGGTGACATCATGTGACTCACCACTTTGGGGCCCACTAAGATTCTCTTGCCCAAGGGCCCCCACAAACCTAGAGCCGGCCCTGGGAGCACCTGCTATGGACTCCATTGATCTGGTGGGCTTTGCCCCCAGTATCATTATTACCCAAAGGCCTCAGACTTGCAGAGTTTGATGCCCCCCAAGAAATCATGGGCACCATGTGCTGTTTTATTATTCTTTAAAAAGTCATTGGTGGTTTAGCAATTAAATACCCAGATTGAGTGGTGGATGGTGTCTTATTAGTAGGGGCCCCATAAAAGAACTGCTCCATTGCACTGACATCCTTAATCTAGCAATAATTCACCATTTGCCTTCAGGTGTTCCTCACTGCAGATAAATAATTCTCTGCTTCCTCCCATGTCTAGTGGTAAAATATGCTGCATAAAAGTCTATTCTGTACAAAGAGAGTGGGATTATCTGAAGCCAGCTCAGCTCACCATATTCTGCATGCTGCTCTGCTATTGATTGCAATGTTGTTCTCTCTTTTGTTTTACTGGGACTTTAAATTTGTGCACATCAAACAATTATAAGTAAAAATGCAGGTCATTAGGTAATCCTCAGAGATGTCCCCCAGCCATAAAACAACCTTTAATAAAAATGAACATGCCAGACACTGCACTTTATGTGGTCACATTTCCTGCTCTACAACGTAAACCTGCTTTGGGGGCATTCCCTTCTTCCTTTCTCAGGCAATTTGCAACAGAGTAATTTGAAGAAGTTAAAGGATAGCCCCAAAGGTGTATCTCCTATTCGTCCCTAAAAAAATACAAAATGTGGCTAGTGTAAAGTCCAGAGTTGCCTGGTATGTATATTTATAGTCTATAGTAATGACATAGGAGTATATTGCTAGAACTAAGATACGGTACAACTGTGTACAATGTGCTCCAGTAGTGTTCTCTCTTTAGGAGAGCTTGTATAGAACAATGGTTAACAAACTCTCACGTCAGTGTTCTGTATATTACTCACGGGTTTCCTGAGAAGAAGGAAAGTGCTCTGCTATTTAGATGTATCTTTACACTAATATATTTTTCTTAAATGATGCAAATGTTTTGCTTTTTCAAAAGCATCTGGTTCCTTTGAAAGTGCTTTAGAGAAATTACAGCTGAATCCTTGTCTTTATACAATACCTTTCTGAGACATCAAAAAGCAATATATTCTGTTATTTATCCCAAGCTCTAGCAAAGAAGCATTACTTTATGTAACACAGATTTCTGGGGGAAAACAAAAAGGCTTTAAAAAGGGAAACAGGTAAGGTCTGACATGTCTACTGTATGTCTACATATGTGTTAATATCCATGTCAACTCTTTTGCTAAACAATTACTGTTCCAGGCTTCTATCCACATGATGTCTAGCTGATAGTACTCTTGGAGTTATCAAGGCTATCTACAGAGGACGTGGGCTAGAGGTTGTCAATTTATATTCTCGCAAACTCACTAAATAAACATCTTAATCTCTTTAATTATGAACACACTCCAACTTTCATAACACTCCAGCCTACTTCATATTATTCATTATGAACCCATTCCCAAAACTGAGAACCAGATTCTAGAAGAGGCCTTAATAACAGAAAAAGGTAAAGTTGTGTTTCTCTTTCTACCTGGATTCAATCCCCATCTAATATAAGATACATGTGTCAAATCTGTGAACTACCAAAGTTATCTTCAAGTGTTTATATGCTACACAAATTTTTTCGCCCCCAAGTACATCATTTTCTAGTTTTATACACTGCAGCTCACTTCTCATGACTGCCTAACAATGATGTTCCTAAATCATTAATCAAGCATAGTGAAAGAAGAATTTTATACTGAAATATGACTGCATTCGGTTTAGATAACCTTCACCAAATCACAGTCTCAATAAAACTCAATAATTCTGCCTCCTTTGCCAGTCTAGATAAACTTGCCTCTTTCACCAACCTCAATTAAAATGCCTCCTTCACTAGTGTCTATAAAAACTGACTCTTTTACCAATCTTAATAAATCTGACTCCTTCACTAGTCTCTGTATAATTGCCTCTTTCACCAGCCTCAATAAAACTGCATCTTTCAACGGTCTCCATAAGCCTGAATTCTTTACCAGTTTCAGTAAATAAACCCACCTTCATCAGCCTCATTAAATTGGCCTCCGTCACTAGCCTCAATCAAATTGCCCCCCTCATCAGTCTTGATAAATCTGCACTGTTCACCCTTCTCAATGAATTCGACTCTTTACCAGTGTTGGTCCGCTTTCTCCCAAAAATCTTCCTCCTTTGCTAGTGTCTATAAATCTGCCTCCTCCACTAGTCTCGATAAAAGTGCTACCTTTACCAGCTTCAAAAAGCTGCCTCCTTTGCCTGACTTCACCTCCAGTGCCACACCCATTTTCTACATAATGGGTGTAGAACTACATTGTCACAGTCTTGGGGGGCATCCAGATTGTTGCTTAGATGCATAGACCCCCCACAGCTCAGCCAATTACAGGGCTACATTTCACCAGGGGTCAGATAAGGATTTCAGGGGGTTGTGTGGGGTCAATGCGCAGGGGGGGCTCCAGTAACCTGGATGCCCCTCCCCCAGCCTGTCACAATGAGTACCCACTCCCATTATGTGCTTGGGGCTGCTTTAATAAATTGGCCTCATTTATCAGTTTTGATAGATCTTCCTCTTTTGTCTTAATAAATCTACTTCCTCCTCTACCACCAGTCTCAATAAAAGTGATGTCTTTGCCAGTGTCAATGAAGCAGCTTAATTCACCATTCTCTATATATCTATCATAATCGCTAGTTTTCATAAACATATCTCATTGGCCAGTCTCAATAAATCCTCCACCCGTTGAAAAGTGCGGCCTTTGCCAGCGTCTATAAAACTTTTCTCCTCTGCCAGGCTCCCTCTTTGCCAAACTCAGTAAATCGGCCTCCATCAGTGTCAATAAATCTGCCTCCTTCACCAGTCTTGATAAAAGTGCCACTTATTCCAGCCTCAAAAAAGGTGCTGCTTTTGCCAGCATCAATAAAGATGCCTATAGATGCCTATAATCTCGTTATTTTTGTCTCCTTCTTGATGTATATGCCTCATTGGCCAGTCTCAATATATTTCCCTCCTTCCTCATTCTTAATAAATCTGCCTCCTTGATCAGTCTTGATAAAAGTACCTCTTTCACCAGCATCAATACCATATATCTTTCTCCTGAGCCACTCTCAATAAATCTGCCTCCTTCACCAATCTTGATGAACCTGCCTCCTATGACAGTCTTGCAAAATCTTCCAACTTTGTGAGTTTCTGCTTCCTTTACCAGTCCCAATAAAACAGCCAGCCTCAATAAACCTGCTTCCCTCTCAAGCTTTGATAAAACTGCTTCTCTCTCAAGCTTTGATAATACTGCCTCCCTCATCAGTCTACATAAGTCTGCCTTCTTCAACACTCTAGCCACACCTGACCTGACTCCTCGCAATAAACCTGCCTCTTTTGCCAGTCACGTCTCAGTTTCATTAATATTCCACCTTGGCCAGTCTTGATAATTATGCCTCCACCACCAGCCTCAATAAAACAGTCTTCTTGCATAGTCTTAAGCCAGACCAACAGCCTGGCACAGTTGGAAAAGAAAGATGGTGGCAGTTTGGAGCTTCATCTCTCAGCCATGCTGCTGCCTGGATTCAATTGACATAACTGACAATGCACAGTAACAGGAAGCCCAGCAGCACGTCCTGTTTGCAGGTGGCCTGCAAATGTATGATCCGCCATTTTGTTTCTAAAATTTACTACAACAGGAGTTAGCAAAAGGTAAATTAATTTGTATGTGCAGCTATCTAAATTACCGTGGGCAGGGATGCATATGAGCACTGTTGATTGTGTTGGTCTGGTTGAAGTCTTTTTTGACTTGTGGTCCGCTTTAATAAACCTGCCCCCCTTTTTCCGTTATGCAACAGTTTTTTACATCACATTGGCATGTATCCAGTTTAAAAGCAAGTAATGCCCAACAGTTTTCCTGCTTTGTATCAATGGTTACTGCAGCTGGAGATAGCTCTCCCAACACAAGTTTATAAAATTCCCAGGTATGCCAATGCAATTACTGATATAAACTTCTGTTGACGGATCCTCCAGCTACCGAATAATGACATATGTAATTTTGAAGGAATTGCCTGAAAAAAGGAAGCCATCCAGAAGAGAATAAAAGACAGCGTGCCCCAGACCTGAACCTACCATCCCCAGAGGTGTACATATGCATTTGTAGAAATATAATGGCAGCAACAGATACAAATTGACAGGCCCAGGAAACCTGCTCACGGCACTGATGTGATTGTCTGCCTCCTTCACTCACATCACATTGGCCATTACAGATTGATGACATGAAATAAAATAGTTACAGGTTGTCCCCGTAGTTTCTTATCTTCTTTTTTACTCTCACACTGCTTGGCCAACCTCCTACTCTTGTCTCAAGCTACACTTTGAAGTATAAGAAAAATAAAACATTATAATAGTTACATGTGTTTCTGTTGGTAACTTACAGACCTCAGGTTATTACAGGCAATTTTTCATAATTCTCCAATATACCATCAAGTCATGTTGGCCATTAATGTCTACAGGTAACCATGACCACACAATTGCTATATGCCTTGTCCCTTCAGGGCTACCATGACCCTATTATTACTATTTGACATTGTTTTGATGCCTTATATGTATTGTCATATTAGGGTTGATTCAGCACCAAGCAAGAATGTATTTTCATATATTCTCTGACTCAGTATCCTGATTGATTCAGCAGACCTTATTTTGCATATCCCATGTGCTTATAATCTTGCACAAGCCTTGCTACATTTTTTTTGAGCAGACCCACTGGTTTACCAAACACTATGCTTTTGGTACAGGTCTGGCGTTCTTCCAGGGGAGCTGGGTAATGTTTTTATACTACAGAGGCGGTGTGACTATTACATCCCTGGAGGAGAGGGACATGGAGGAGCATATTCTAGGGTATGCCCATCTATGCCCCTTCCCTCCAGTAATGCCTCATTACCCACATTCCCAATGGCCAGGGGTTGCACAAGACCCTGGTTATCTTTGGAATGTGCCTGGAAGCCCCCAACTGGCCGTACCAATAAGGGGACAGGAGAAGGAATAATTGGTTTGGTGAGTACAGTTTAATTGAGAATATTATATGTTTTTGGTGTTGCATCTTTTTTTAACTTATGCATGTGAACTGGTAAGGGGAGGGTTTGTGAACTGGTATGCGAACAGAGGCGAGAGTTTTTAGAACAGCACTCTAGCATGATGCTAAATAGACCCTATTGTGGTTTAGCTTTCATCTATGTAGTTCATATGATGTATTGGTTGTCAATAGACAACACTGCTTTAGCACTAGCACCTTGAATTACAGTTGGTTAGTATAAAAATAGGAGTGTTTTTCATAGTAAATTATTCTTTTGTTTTATCATTCTTAGCAATAGTTAGGGCTTCCCTGCTTTTTTAACTGTCCATGTACGTGTTTATGTGTATGGTCTTTTTGAATACACTGGATTGTCATTCATTACATGTAATGGTGCAACCCCACTGCTCACACTTTGTGTAACCCAGGTTTTTAGTTTTGTAAGGTTTAAAGTGGTTCTGCATTTTAGAATGTTATTTTTTCTGGAAATAGAGCAACATTCTTTGCTGTGCAAATTCTTAATTAATTTGCACAACTAAAAAAAGGGGAAAAATTCTCATGGCCCTGAAACAGCCCCTTGGCAATGTATGTCTCCACAAGGGCTTACTTCTGGCTGTTAAAGCAGGGTAAAAATGTTGTTTTATTTAACCCCTTGTGAATTTGTATATTATATAGTTAGTGGCTTAATTTCATCGTCCTTGAATTAATATGTATTAAGCTTAATTATTACTTTATTACACTGTTGAGGCTGAAGTCACAATTACTATACAGCCCTAAACAATCGGGTGGATTGGCACTGCCGGATGTGAAGCTGTATTGGACAGCCACACATATACAAAGAGTATGTGAATGGCAGACTTGCCATGAAACAAAAAGAGGGGTGCAGCTAGAGCTCGCCATAACCCCAGCCCCACTAGAGTCATCCGTATGGAACAGAGCACTCCCCCTGCCGGAGGGTAGAGCCCACCCTACCATAGGGACGACATTGGGGGTGTTTAGGAATTGCAGGGAAAGATCTAAGATTTCCCCCTGGCCCTCTCCGGTGGTGCCAATTGTGAATAATTCACTACTGCAGACGGGCCCCTTCATATCAGATCTACGGGAGTGGGGTGGTCTACATCGGCTGAAAAGCGGGGATTTGATAACTAAAAGGGTCTGGGCCTCACTGGTGGAGCTGAGAGGTAAATGGGAGAATGCTAATCTGGACCCGTGGACTCTCCTGCGCTTTCAATCAATCTTGTCCCGGCTGGAGTTCAGGAGAGATTTGTGTAGGGAGCCCACGGAATTTGAGAGGATATGCCTAGGGGGGCAGCCATACCCACACTTGATTTCTAAACTGTACTCGCTCCTAATAAACAAGTGCACACCCCCTCCGGCCTTTTTGGGTGAATGGAAGTGGGACCTGGGTAGACCCTTAAGAGAGAAGGAATGGGAAAAAATAGCAACATTAGCACACAAGTCTTCAGTGGCGACAAGGGCTCAGGAAACTAATTATTAAATCCTAACACACTGGTATTACACGCCTGACAGACTTAACAAGATGTACGCTTCTGTAAATCCGCAGTGCTGGAAATGTGATACTGGGCGGGGCTCAATGTTCCACATATTTTGGACTTGCCCCAAGATCCAGGAATAAGAGGTCATACCAATCGTCTCGCAGGTTACAGGGGCCCAAATCCAAGATGACCCAGCCCAGGTACTATTGCACCTGACAGAACGCCCAGTAGGGAAAAACAAGAAAACCTTGACAGTTCATTTATTAAATGCAGCCAAGCAAGTGATCCCCAGAACTTGGAAGCAGAAAAGCGTCCCGAAGGTGAGGGACTGGATAGGGGAGGTGTTGAATATCTGTGAGATGGAGGATTTAACGTTGTCACTCCACGATAGAGAGGAGCAATTTAGGACAACTTGGATGCCCTGGCTGATGTTCCGAGAGTTTAGAAGCCTGTTTGGCCAATGAGTCCCCGGGTCGCGTCTGCTCTGCTGAGCTCCAGATGGGAGGGGAGGTGATGGAGGCCTGAGAGATAGGCCTTATCCTGACGAAAATAAAGGTTAGAAACTCATTGGCCAAGAATAGCTGCATAGCAACCCCATGCCCCTTCCCCCCTACCCCCCCTTCATCCCTCTCCTCCCCCAATGGTCTCTTGTTTCCCCCATCTACCCTTATGTGTTACAAACGAGTTGGTGGGACAGGTCTCCGGGTAAGTCCGAAAGGAGAGAGAGAAAAGCCATCTGGAAGCACAGAAGTATCTATGACATTAGAACAATATAGAGTGCCCCCATTGGGGGTAATGAAAAAACCCCCAAATGAGAATTGTTACTGTAAAATGGCATGTTAAGTGTATGATGTGGATGTGTAAGCCGGTTTCCTTCCCCTCCTTCTCCCCCCCCCCTTACTGTTGTCTGTATTTGTTGTACTGTACTTTATATTATCAAAATAAAGAATATTAAAAAATATATATAAAGTATTCTAGGGCATTTAGAAAAGTAAAAGTATTAATTTCCAGTTCTACACCTTAAGAAGGGAGTAATGGCAGGGTTTTTGGCAGTGGGTTTTGTCCTCTGTAACAGGGGACAGGCTCCCTCATTATTGGCAGCATGGGGAACATCACATGGACTTAATATTGCTTATTCAAGTCAGATAAGATATACTGTGACTACTACTGTGGACCTATTACAAGGATTTTTACTTGCTCAGATCACCCACAAAACTCACCTCTGTTTCCACTGGGCGTGTGTAGCATGTGTGTCCTCACATTCAATCAGTGCTTATATTACATATACATATTAATGCATGACATAAAGCTGCTGTTTTCAATGTGCTGGTTTCCCTGTGGTGTGCGGTACACTGATGTATGAGCGTGTGAGCGCGCCACAGCTCCATGGTTGCTGGGAATGTAGCAGTAGGACCAGGGATTGCCGGGGGGTTAACACAGAGGGTCATACCAAATCTAAATGCCCTAGGTGCAAATAGTCGTTCACTACAGTGATAGGTTCACTTTAAATGGAATAAATATCATTTTATTAAATGAATAAACAATGCAATCAATCTAAATAGCTAAGTAATAAAGAATGATATCATTGGTAATATATTTTAACGAATTCAAACAATGACTAAACCCATCAATATATATATACAAGGAAATTCAACAGCTAGGTAAGTAAGGCCCCACGGGAAATATTATTTTCTCCCTCTACAGGCAGGGTCTCAGGTAGCTGCATTAAGGCCTGCATGTTTTTTCACCCAAGATGTTATGCAACCATATTTTGATTGCCAGCATCTGGTAAGCTGTTAAGGTGGTGAACAAAACAAAATTTTCTCCTGTTTCTCATGGTTACCACAATAAACCTTGGCATTGTCCAAAAAAAAAAACACGTATACTCACCTTTTGTCCAGTGCAGCTCCACTTGTGGGACCCACTGGTGTAAAAACTTACCAGGACTAGAGAATGAGCTCTCCACCGCTTCTCATCAGTCCTAGACGGCAGCCACGGAGGTGGCTGGTTTACGCTCTGTGGCAAGCTCACTACATGCATTGCAATGGAGGAGGTGGTGCCAAGGGGGTCTGCATGTAGAAATATAGTATATCTAAACATTGTAGGCTTAGCGGTTCTAAGCTCTTGAGAGGCATACACATATATATTTAATGGTTCCACCTACTTGCTAATAGTGATGGGTGATTTTTGGCAAATGGGTCATAGACAAGACACTTGCCAGCTGTCTACCTTATCTACATTCCTTGCATGCAACAGAGAGAAAGCCGTCTTCTTCAAAACTTCATTTCACTGCTCTATGTTTTATTGCTTACGGCATGTTTTTAAGTTAGAAGCCCCCATTAAGCAATTGTTTATTTTACCTTCAATATATCATCCAAATAAATCATGTTGAGTGTTTAACTATTAAACAGTAATGGCAAAAATAATTTGTTCTAAACGTCAGCCAATATAAAATTACATAAAGGAGGTGCAGTATAGAACCTCTGGGCTTGAGGACTGCGAGTTTAGGAGATAAATAGATAATATGTTTTATATTATACATGATGAAAATAGCCCGGAGAAGAGTGTGTGCGTGTGAAGTGAGCAGATAATAAATTGCATTCCAAAAGCGGGCAGACGCATGTAACAGGTCTCTCATTACTTCCTGCAAGCCATGACTGGAGTATTCATAAAATAATAAATGAGACCTGCAAGGGCAAAATGGGATAATCAAGTGTGCACAATATCATGATTCAATGACAGCTGGATATAGGGGGGCTGACAAGAGAAGATGGAGTATGCTGATTTATAAGTTGTGAAAATTGTAATAATACATTATATATATATATATATATATATATATATATATATATACGGATAGGCATATTTTGTAACAAAATGCTAAGTGCCTACAAAATGTCATTAAATGTAGATAAACCTACTAAAGTACTGAAAGAGAAACAGCTGTGAAGGAGGCTTAAAACTGGGTGAGGAACAGTCGATCTCTGCTACAAAGGCTAGGTTGTGGAAGTCTAGTTTGTTGACTCATTATTGTGGTGCCCTCCAACCCTTTCTGCAAATAAACTGCCTTCTATTACAGACAGCTATTTCACAATTCCCCACATTCAAAACAACTACTAGGTCCTGGGGTCAACGAAGAACCCCAGGTCTTCACCAAACCCCCTTATCATTGGTATAAAAAAGGAGCAAGATCCACCCAGAGTGCCTGGTGGCCACCTGGGAAGGGTGGAGGGGTAACTGGGGATTGTCAAGATTAGAGGTCACAACTCACAAGCAAAGTTCCACAACAACAAGTGGATGAGCTGGTGGTCAACGCAGGTTCACAAGTGAAGGTCAAAGGCAATCGACATAACTGAAATGCAAAGCCAAAGGTCAAACCAAGGAGTCAAATAGAAATATTTGCAGAGGTCACAAAGCAGGCATTGATCTACTGTCAGGGTTCTTTTTTACATGTGGAAATGACATAGCAGTGTACTGTGCAGATATGCACTGATTTCAGCACATGCATGCTTCACGTTTTTGTCGGGTTGCTGGATAAGGCATCAACAAGCATGTGTCCTGAAATCTTTCTGGTTTTACCCATAGAAGCAAAGCTGACAGCCTGTTACCACACCAGATGGGACTAAAGCAGTCAGCAGAAAAACAAAATCATGGTTGGATGCTAGAAGACAGAGCAGCCACATGGCTGTTAGTAATTGAAGCTGCAGATAAGCAGAGGGAGCGGAATTAGGATTCTGCTAAAAATTCTACTTAGGTTGCCCATAACTGTCCATAGTTGAGCAGAGCAGAGCAAGTGTTTTTGAAAACTTTAAGGTTTACATAGTCAACTTGGGGGGATTTACAAACACCCACAGTTTTTGTCTTGTCCTGACTCAACATAAATCTACATAAATCTAGGCTCATAGTAAGCGCAATCAGAAGAAATGGTTCAGATTTTTGTTTAGAATGCAGTGACACTAGTAGCAAGTGTGTACACTGCCACCCAGCAGAAAGAATGCTGCCTAATATTTGATCACACAGTGGCAGTATTGTTATAAAGGGGTTGGTTTAACCAAGTGCCAAGCTAGTGGGCTTTTTTAAGGCAAACTTTTCAGCCCTCTAGCCCTTGCTACCCCCATTTTACAGCCATTTTTGGTCCACAAGTTTGGATTCCCATTGACTTCAACAGGGATTGGGTTCTGGGGCGAGTCAGGGGTCCCGAACCAAACTTTGGTTCCCATCCCTAATGGTCAGAGCTGCTTCACCATTCGCCGGTCTTCCTTTCACCAGAGTGTCTGAGCAGCTCCCTTGACATGCCCAAGGGACAGGAGAAATTTCTGGGCCACTGTGTGCAGGTGCAAGTGTGCAAGGTGACCCCAGATTCTCTGGGAAACTTGATAATTGGTTCCAGCTCGATCATCTTAATTCATAGAAACTGAAATACATGCCTCTGTCCTCTATGGGTTTCTCTGCCATTAAATCCCACCAGTGCTAGCAGCCTAATCTGTCTGGTCATGTCATTACATAATGAGCATACGGAGCACCTGGCAAATTTTTTTTTTTTTTAATAATTTCTTGCTTATTTCCAAGCGCGTTTTTCTAAGCTTGGGATGCAGACTCCCATCAGGTATATATATATATATATATATATATATATATATATATATATATATATATATATATATAATGTGATGGTAATTACATTGGCATTTTTGGTCTACCCTTTTTATGCCCTCATTCCTCTCAGCTAACCTGAGTATCATGTTCTATTAACAATCAAATATGCACTATATTGACATAACCAGAATTTCTGGTCTGCAGATTGGCAGTGTCAAACCTATTTGCCTGATCATTACAAAGTCCTTCATTGGGAACTGGTAGATGGCTTGTAACATGTAAAGTGGAGTCATCTGAACAAAAAGCGTTACTGAATTATTCACACCTGAATGGTCATTTGGAGGCAATTGCAAGGAAAGAGTTTTCCCTAAATCACAAGGTTTTAGATGTTATGGTTATGGTTCCTTTGTCTTCACATGCGATTGTGAATGTGGCCACCTAATTACACTTGAATGAGCATGCTGCCAATCTGATGACCACAAACCCTAAACTAACAATTTTATTTTGGGACATTTACCGTAATTAAGCTGAACACTTTACATGTTAATGAGTGTGACCTGAAATGTCACAGTTTATTGGATTTCTGCCTGATTTTAAATGCATTAGTGAACTCTATGTCTTATTGTGGAGTGCTGGCCAACGTCTCCTTGTATTCATTGTTGGCTGTGAGCTAGCCTGCCTTGCGCCCAAATCAACTCACCATTGGAGCTGGATTTCTCTCCTGGATTCACATTGCCTTCTATCAGGAGTGGATAAGCTGTGCTCCTCCACCAGATACAGATGCTATCATCTGTATCCATCTCCAGGAGAGTTCATAAATAATCTACAGTTGTTTTTAAGTTGTGGAGTCCTGCATTTGACTTGGTATAACTGACCTATGAGAAATTAGGGCTGTTTACATCTATACCACCCCAAATCACTACACCTTGCTTCCTGGTTTCAAAGGATACACACTCCTTACCACACCACAACAAAAGGTGTGGGCTACTGTGGTTTTCAGGCATAGGCTTTGTAATGGTTCCACACCAGACATAGGCCTGCAAAAATGTAAAAAAAAATAACCAAAAAAACAAACCCTATACATCATCATCATATGTTGTACATATGTTTCTTTAACTTCATGTTCCTGTTGGCTAAACTTGGCCACAAACATCAAAAGAAGACTTTCGGAGATGTATCTTGATGTCCTTTCATGTTCCAGAAAATGTGTTAAATTATAAAAATGATGATTAAATAATTATTAAATAAAGGAGTACTGAATCAACTTGCATTATACATTAATACAAAGAACACTTTGCTAATAAAATTGTACTGGCTAGTTAAAGGATGATTTGGATATTGTATGTATCAGTCACAGCACTGATCTAATTATCCATGCAGTGGAGGACAAAATGTTACATTATCTTTCAGGTTAACATCAGTGGACATTAAAAAGTGTGACATTGCCATGAAGACATCTGCTCTATACACAGTACTTAAAGTTCACAGGCCCACAAAATTAAGAAGATCAAAAGTTTTTGTGGATATTAAAGATAATAGACTTGTCATACCTCCATTATTTAAAGACAGCAGTGTCAGTGCTGGAGCAAAATACGCAATTTACCCCCCTACCTCCATTATTGCGTAAAAGCCTTCTTTCTAAAAAACTAAAAAACTACCGTTACAAATCAAGGATTTTCAGACAACAAAATGGTCACCGGTTACAGGCTCTGGCATGCTAGATCGCTGGGCATCTTGTGATTTAGCAATTGGGGCATGGGAATGGGGACATTGGCTGAGCCCTCAGCCAAGAGAGTTGCCCTCAGCCAAGAGAGTCAATCATCCTGATGGTCACCAGACATAGGCATAGCCGACAACTAGTATCAGTACAAAGAGGTATCGGGGAAAACAGGAAGAGGAACTGAGTTGCAGATTAATGGGAGGAGAACACCACACATGCAGCACATAGAGAGGGCCATATCCTCAAAAGAAATCCCACTACAAACACAACAGTAGGTGGCATGGCCAGGACAACATTGGACTAAGATGACTACATACAAAACAACTTTTTCTAATTACATGGTTTTCACAACTGGGAGGCAAAGTGTTTAGCTCAGATAGCATGCTGGATGGGGAGTCTGCAGGTGGCCTCCAGTACCTGGAAGGCTACAGATCACTATGGGCACAATGTAATAAAAGATGGACCCACTCTATTTTGAATTCATTTGTCTGACTGGAACTCTCATGCATTATGTGGGAGAAGCTGGGAGGTACATTTGGCAACATATAAAAGCTATTATAAAAGGTGCCAACATGACAGCTGTAGTAGATATAGATATATTTTCTTTCCTAAAGCTCCATAGAGGCCGTGATTATCAAAGCTGTCAGATTGACAGCTGGAGTGAGATATCGCTCCCTCCAGTGCTGCTATGTCAGCCGGGATTCAGCAACAAAATGCACAGAATTAATAAAGGAGGCCAGTAATGATTCTCTTCTCCTTGTTTTCTAATGTGGTACCTCTAAAGCCAATAGAGAGACCTGATTGGGTAGTGTTAAAGCAGAACTTAAGTTTAAAATGACTTTAGGTCACATTTAATCCCCCAATTCTAGTTGCCTTTACAGCTAAAACTCCAGAGGAAGGCCAAAATCGGATTTGGTGGCAGCAGCCAGTCATGTCACATTAACTGCGCGCAGATAACAAGGTGGCCGTGTCTGGGCCATGTAAGGCACCACAAGGCCGCGCAGGTCATAGTATACTGTATCTATAGTATTAACCTGCTGTATATCCACATAGGCAATAAGCTGTATTGAATAATACATTTGCCAATAACTGCGTGTTTTTTTTCGGGTGCAGGGAGGCATCCCAATTGCCAATTTAACGTTAAGTTAAATGGGAGAAATCTTACCTTTCTACTCGGTCCCCTGTCAAAATCCAGTGCTGTGAGTGGCCGCCACAGTCACATGGTTGCTGGCCTCCCCGTGCCTGGAACAACACCAAAGGGGTGTTGTTATGATTTAAAACCTAGCCAGGGGTTTACATTACCCCTAAGCAGTGATCCACGTACCAGGCAAGCAGACATCTCTGTCCACCCATCTAGCTTGGCCCCATGGGGGGACATAAAGGGCCTACTGCTATATGACACAGTATTTGGGCTGGGGCCAGCTACAGAAACTCTAATGTTCCACTATCACTACTGAAGCAGTATCGCAGTAGGAATGATTATTGTTAGGATATAAGATTATTAAAATGATTTTCCCGAAAGAAAAGGCTATACTTACTTTCTGTACCTGACCATCCACCAGCAGCCTAAAGCAAGTCCCTATGCTGGCACACTTAGTAAATCGGGCCCTAAATGTTTTTAAAGGGTAAGTCCACTTTCGATTGAAGTCTTTGAAAGTGTATTGTTTTTGTGCCAAATGGATTTCCTCAAGGTGCTGAGCTGATATTTGATTTTTTTTATTATTTTCTTATGTTAGAAAATGTGTGTTTTATGGGAGCACTTTAGTTTTCACTACTTGAAATTTGTTGCTATTGGCAAAGTATGTATGTCAAGTTAGCACAGCTAAGTCTGCTGCAATCACTCAGTGACGGCTAAGGGGGGGTGGAAAGGGGCCAGGAATACTGCCGGATGTCAGCATTTTAGATAACGTCATCATCCAAAAGGCAGTGAGGGAAGTGATGTTTAGAGAGGAACATCAGAAAAAAGTCTGATGTTCTTCTCTAAGCCGTAGTGGGAAAAAGTATTATTGCTTAATTTTAAACCTTTAGTAACCCGTAGCAGTTGTATATTTCTCTTCTGCAACAAAAAAAAGTTCCTTGGCTGTAGATGCCTTCAGGTATCGTTTGACAACCTTCATGGTAAAGTACTTGCAGTGGCAGGAAGTATGAGACCACCAGCAAGCGTTATTGTTGAGATCGATAGAATTCTGCCTGGATATATGTGCTCTGCTGTGTGATGCTACCGAAGACAATGTTTTCTGCAAACAAGCCTTAGCCTGCATGACACTTCAACACATATACACAAGCAAACATCACTATTCAGCGTACAGAGAAGAAACAGATGGAACTTAGTGGTCAGGAACAAACCCAGGTTTTGTGGCTACAAAAATGGAAAAGGAGCTTTTTTTTATTGTTCTACACAAAAACGGGCCATTAGAATGTTTGGGACGTGAATAGGGAGGAGCCCAAATAGATGTGAATTGGGCAACTTCCATCTTAATGGACTCAATAAGGAGTTTGCTTTCATAAAAGCTTCTAATTAAAGATGATATACAAAAAGTGAATTAAGACCAAGCACCGAAAATTTTAAAGTGTAGCCATTTTATCTTTGGGCTAGCCTGAATTTTGGGAATTAGGATCAAGTGGATTCTAATTTCACCCCTTGAGGAAAGGTACCGTGATTATAGCTTCCGAAACATCGGTATGCTCTGCAACCCCACTATTGGGTGCACTTTTTTATTGATTTATGTAAATATCACTCATGTCTAAATTTGCATATATTTCACCAGGATATCTTTGTTTGGTGCGCTTATTGCTCTATCTAGAAATGGAATTAAAAGCAAGCGCATGAAAGCCAGTGTGGAGAAGAGTGGAGTCATTTTATTAACTTCAGGCTAATCTGAATTGCATGAAATGTTTAGAGGTAGAAGCATATAAATCCTATTTTGCGAGGGGGGGGGGAGGGTGCATTTAAGGCGGAAGTTTGTGTTTGGTTTTTATTTAAAGGTTTTTCCAAGTATCTGTGTGTCAGAAGCGGGTTTCCTAGCTCCAAGTAAAAATTACTTACCACAAATCCCAGAATCCTTTCACTGTAACAGGTGAACTCATCAGCAGTAAAAACAATAGCAGCAGTAAATACCTCCCCAGGTACTGCCAGTCATGGACCCCTTACCAGTTCACAAGGGGTTAAATGTAAAAAAAAAACACACACACGCAAAAAGAAAAAATTATTATTATTTTTTTTAATACTTACCTCTCATCCATCCTGGAGCACTGTGTCCCTTGGCGATCACTGGCTTCTGCTCACCTGCTGAAAGCCTTTTATAACTGCTGGATGACAGAACACAAAGGGTTAATTAAAAAAAAAATGACATAGGGTCATTTAAAACCCTTAACAATCCCCCCAAAAAATGACGTGGGGTCCTCCTTACCCAAAGTAACCAGCCCGGGACCAGCTATGGGGGCTTGTAGGCACAGAGTGGAGTGCAGCCTATGAGCCCACATAGCCTATGTGGGCCCGGGCTCTTCTGCCCCCCCCCCTGGGCTTTAGGGAGGCAGGTAATGGGGGTGCTGGGGGTTAATGGCAAGTCACCCACTAGGGCAGGTGACTTGCCACCCCCCCCCAGCCTTGTGAACTGGTATAAGGGGTCTCATGGACCCCTTACCAGTTCACAAGGGGTTAAATGTTGAAAAGAAAAACACAGACACATAAATAAAAAAAGATCTTTATTATTATTTTTTTTTAACTTTACTCACCTCCGATCCTGTGTCCCCCAGCGATCTCCGCTGACAGTCTGATCGCGTGTTTGGAGGAGAGAGCCTGGGGAGGGGGCGATCACAGCCCTCTCCACCTCATCTGCTCTCTGCTCCAAGCACCGAGCAGACTGATTCAGAGTCTCGGTGCTTGGACTGAAGAAGCCGGCTGCTGGTGACATCACAATGATGTCACCTGATGTCACCCATGGGGCGGGGCTAGCAGTCGCAATGCAGGAAGTGGGGGGAGAGGGCATTTTCTGCCCTCTCCTCACCACGGAAGAGGCTGGGGGGGCGATCGGAGGCCCCCCCAGTGAAGAGATGGGAGGCAACGCGACTACAGGTAAGTATATGTCATCTTTATTTTTATTTTTTTTACAGTTAGCAGCTGCTGCTGTCGAATGGGGGGGGGGGCAGCCTATTCCGGGGGCTCTCCTGGAGCCATCCGACCCCCCTGTTTAGACCTAGATGTCAGCAGTGTCCAAGCTTCATTACTTGGTGGAGGCAAACTTCTGCAAAGCCAGATCGTTTGATTGTAAAAATGCCTTGTACTGCACAGTGAAACTGGATGTCACATCGCAAGTCTAGGGTAAATAATGTTGCCGCGAACCATCAGAAGGAGTTTGCATGGCATTGGGCTATGAGGCAGAAACAATTGTTCCAGTGCTTTCATGCCACCGCCATCAAATGCTATCATAGTGCACAGATTTGGAGCCTGGAATGGAGGTCTACCTATCCTAAGGTTATAATTTTTATATGTTAAAGATTATTAATTATTCATTGACTGTAACTATTAATTATGGTAAACTGCGTGTGTGCGTTGTTTGTTATTTTTAGGAATTTGCTTTAACTGGACCTTCACCATGAATAAGATTCTATCTTATATGTTTCCCCCACCCTGTTCATACAGATTGCCCACATGAATGCCCACATTAAAAGTCATAAAAAATCATCCTACCTGCATCTACTGAATTTTACGAGCCTTTAAACATCCATGGTGGTGGCACATGGAGTCTCAGGCTGCCTGCAAACAGGAAGTGTATTATAACTGTGCCGCTCTGCATTCTGGGATTGCTGTCCTTTTCCTGAGCCCAGCTCTGCTCTGTCTGAGCAAAGGACAGTGCATTTGAATCTCAGTGGGGGAAAGAATAAAAAGTGAATGGCTAAAAACCTAGAATATATTAGTTTTAGATGCTGGGGAATATTTCCTTAATGGTTTAGGCTTTTATTTTTAAATGATGAAAAATAGGTGGTGTAAACCTGAATTTAAATTTTTGGGAAGTTAGGTTAGTTAGTTCTACATGAAAGAAGCCTTTGCAGAAGCTTCAAGTCAGTTTCCAGGTGTGAACACACGCCTCCAGGTTCTATATAACCTTTCGTGACACATATATCACCTCTATACTGAACACATCAGATTTCTGCTATTTCACTTGCCATCACTACATGACATGTAATTAATAAATTACGCTTGTTGAACACACTGCAGCAAAGTAAATTATGGCTTCAAGGGGGGGCCAATGTTGAAGAATGAAGAAAGATTATCGTCAGCGGTAGTGGGTGATTAGAATTTAGGCCTTTTAATTAATATGGTATGTTTGTAAAATCACATGCATTAACACCTTTAATGAAAAGAAGTACCTGAGAGAGTGACAATATTGCCAAAGAAACCTATCAGTACATGTCACAATATGCTCCTAAAGCAGGTATACAATCAGAAAGAAAGTTCAAACTGCAACAGGAAAATTTTGGTAAAGATAGATGTAAACGTTTTACATGGGCTTATCACTTTGCCTATAATGAAAGCAGACTTACTGTACATCTGAATAACCTGCACGACTGATTCATCTACCACTAGCTGGGCATTCCAATACACTATCCATGTATAATAGAGTTCACAGCTCATGTCCTTGAGCTATGTGGTGATTTCCCATCACCATCAAAACAAACAGGGTTGGACCACTGGTGTCTCAAGTTTCAAATGTCTTTCAGCTCATATAGTGGTAAAAAGTGATTTACCACTCTTAATCACATGATTAAGATTGGTGACCCATGATCAGATTTTATAGATTGAATTTGATATGTGAGTAATTAAGTAAAACTTTTTTTACCACTATATGTGCTGAAAGATATTTAAAACTTGAGACATCCCAATCCACTGATAAGTCCCCCCCCCCCCATGATTCACCATGATTCACCATGATTCACCATGATTTTCCAGGCAGACATATAGGAATTTAACCTTTTAACATTATCTATTTATTTTGGGCACTTATTATTGTATTTCAATTTACAGTATTTTCACCCTATAAGATGCACTGGCCCGTAGGAAGCACCTAGGATTTGGAGAGTGCTAAAACACCATCCCCCCAAGAACTAAATAGGCAAGGTGCAGAATCCCCACATTACAGGCAGAGGCATCCCTCGCTCATTCACCATGGGCAGTGTGGCATTCCCCCCTCCCATTCTCCATATAGGTAATGTGACATCCCCCCCAATCCCATAGGCAATGTGGCATCCCCCCTTCCCATTCCCATAGGCAGTATGGCATTCCCCCCCCAAATTCACATACGCATTGTGGCATCCCCCCTTCCATTGCCATAGGCAGTATGGCATTCCGCTCTCCCATTCCCATAGGCAGTGTGGCACCCCCCCTCCCATTCCCATAGGCAGTGTGGCATCCCCCCTCCCATTTCCATAGGCAGTGTAGCATCCCTCCTCCAATTTCTATAGGCAGTGTGGCATCCCCCCTCCCATTCCCATAGACAGCGTGGCATCCCTCATACCATTCTCATAGGCATTGTGGCATTCCCCTGTCTCATTCCCATAGGCAGCGTGATATCCCTCCTCCCATTCCTATAAGCAGTGTGGCATTTCCCCTTCCATTCCATAGGCAGTGTGGGACCCCCCCTCCCATTCCCATAGGTAGTGTGGCATTCAGCCCCCCTCCCATTCCCATAGGCAGTGTGGCATCTCCCCTCCCGTTCCCATAGGCAGTGTGTATTTCCCCCATCCCATTCCCCATAGGCAGTGTGGCATTCCCCTCTTCCATTCCCATAGATAGTATGGCGTTCCCCCCTCCGATTCCCATAGGCAGTGTGGCATCTCCCCTCTCATTCCCATAGGCAGTGTGTATTTCCCCCACCCCATTCCCCATAGGCAGTGTGGCATCCCTCCTCCCATTTCTATAGGCAGTGTGGCATTCCCCTCTTCCATTCTCATAGATAGTATGGCGTTCCCCCCTCCCATTCCCATAGGTAGTGTGGCATCCTCCCCTCCCCCTCCTAAGACAGTGTGGCATCCTTCCCTCCTATTCCCTATAGTAAACGTGGCATTCTTCCCATCTATTCCCCATAGGAAATGTGGAATGCCACCCTCCCATTCCCCATAGCCAAAAAAAAAAGGAAATTCATCTTTTCACTGTGGCCAGGCCGCCAGAGGCCAGAAGATGGAGGAGCGGCAGACCAAGCATCGGCCACGCCCACCCGCTGTACCGAGCCGGGTGTTCGCTCTGTGTGTGCAGGTACCATGAAAAAGAAGTGCAACAGCAGATGCAGCGACTGGCAGGGATTGATTGGAGCAATGGGCAGATGGTCAGGTATTGGTTGCCCCACCTGTTTCCCCCGACTGCCACTCCTCCATCTTCTGGCTTCCCACATTTTGAGCTAATGAAACCCTAATCTATTATTTATTTTTCCATATTGACTCCAGTCACTCTCTGAGCAATCTCTGCTATAGAAAAATAAGCTAAAAGAACCATCATGCCTATCATCTAACAGCCATTCTGTTATTTGTAACCCGAGTTGTGTAAAGATGTTTTAATTTGTAACGTTTTAGAGACATCCATTTTATGTGACAAATAAAACTGATTATTTTAAATATAAATTCATTTAAAGAAAATATTCATTAACAGTGGATGGGTTCCAAATTTTAGCACATGATCCCTGGGGCGGACTTTGGTGAAGGATTTTTTTGCGGTATTGGTCAGTAGGTAGTAGGTACAATAGGTTCTGCAGTTTCCTGGGATACCTAGCTTATACATTCTTGGTTATTGTAATACCCAAAAGCAAATGTGGCTCAACCATGACAGTCTCGCCTCAGTATTCAAATGCTCAAAAGCTCATCGGGATGCAGATTGCAATTCACACCACAATGTACACTGCACACACAACATTTTTAGCATGACCCTCTATGTCAGCCACAGGTGATCTATAGATATGCCCACTTTTTTATCACCTTAGCTAGAGAGAACATAGATTCTGTGATATAACCTCTTACAAGCCATTGTATACACCATTAGTTCAAGGAAGATTTTATGCCAGGGCTGTAAGAACACTCCCAATAAGAAATCCACCAGACAAGATAAAGCTTTGCTCTAGTTTGTTGATAATAGTATTAAAATAAAACATCAATTTTAAAGGGGTGAACAATGCAAAAGATTGAAACTCTGCTCACCATTCTTCTTATATCCTTTATTTGCACCTTTGCCACTATTAAGTTACATCTTTTTTAGTCTAAAATAGTCACATGTAACGTTCAACCTTTGAGAAGTCAATTATACTGGAACAATGAAAAATCTCCAAGACTCTTTGAATTGTGTTATTGCCCTTGCCACCACTGCCTAACTGGTTGGGCCATTCCAAAGTTTTGCTACACTTATAGTACCCTCCCCCCCTTACCCCTATTTTAGCCTTGTATATATTTATATTGCTTAAATTCCCCTCCAAGTCAACTCCTTTCTAAACATGTCTAAACCTGTTTACGTTTTTTAACCTTCTATCATTGAAGAAACCTGCCAACCTATTTGAGATCCTAGTTGCCCTCCTGCCTAGGTTTTTTTTGTGCAGAGTGCAAAATTGCCCCTTTTATTAATTTCATGATTTAGATGAGCTGCTGCTACTCCATACCAGTTACCAGTTCTTATCCAGCTCTGCTGTCTGCTGCACCCTATATGTACACTAGGCTTAAGTTGATAAGATAATAATGATAGAATTCAGATCCTTCTTCTGTTACCAGCTGTCATGGGAGTGTGTAATACCCTGCAAACTATGGTTATTACAGACTTGCGAAGGCTAGATACAATAAGATGGTGGCCAATGGATAGACATTTTATGGCCCCTATATATTTTAAAAAAAGTTTTAAGGGGGGCGTGGCCGAACGCTGGAGAAGATGGCTGCTTCTCCTTAGGGCTCGTCACCTCGAGGCACCGAATCCACCCCAAAGTAGCCTTTTTTTAGCCGCAGCGAGCACCCACCTGCCAGCACTCGCCCCACATCACCTGCCTGTAGTCCTCGGATGGGCAGAAACGGAGCCAAGACGAGGGAGAGGAGGACGGGCGGCGAGAGGAGAGGTGCCGCATGCTCCCGCCAGCCAGACATCATGGCGGAGCTCAGGCGGCAGTCCCAGGCCGCCCACCACACGACCGCCGACCGGGACACCCGTCACGGAGGTCAGCCTCACCCGCCGGACCGGGCCTCACCAGTGCCGAGGGACGCGATGCGGGAGCTGGAGACGGAGGTAGGAGACGGAGGCAGCCCCGACCACGTGGGCGGGAGGCGGGGGTCCCCGCAGCCGCAGCGATCACCCCGGCCGCACGGGGAAGGAGGGAGCACGGCCCCGTTGCCGGGTCCATCGGGCCCCCCCCCGGACTCGGGAACCGACGGGGGCTGGAGGGGGGACACGGGAACGGACTTCCCGCCCTTGCAGGCGCCCCTGCGCCCTCAGTCTGCGCCCCTGCCTGCCCCATCACAATCCCCCACCCCCCATCAATGGCCGCAGCACAGCCCACAACACCTGTCGCCTGCTGCTGATCCCAGACCCCCGCAACCTGGCACGCTGCCGAGGGGGAGCAATGGAGGGGCTGGACCCCCACATCTGAGCCCGGCTGGCCCCAATGGAGGTATGGAGGTGGGATTGCCCTTGTCCCTTGCTAGCAGCAGAGACTTCCCTCTCATATTTGAAACGACCCCCAGGCCGGGCAGCAGCACTTCCTCCCAACCTTTGATTGAAGATGTTCAGGAAGATGACCCGCGGAGTACCCAGGGGTCCCCTTGCCCAGCTGATTCTATTATACGCGACGAACAGTTGCTGGCCAAATTTAAGCTGTTATTACAACAAGAGTTGGCCGCAGCAGTATCCCAGCTTTCCACCAGCTTCGCCAACGACATTAGAGATCTGGGTGACCGGACCAACACACTGGAAGAAAGAATGGATGAAATAGTGACGGCCCTGGACTCTGGTGAGTCTTGCACCGCAGCAGTGCGAGAGGATGTGACCCTACTTCAACAAAAGCTGGAAGACCTTGAAAACAGATCCAGGAGAGAAAACGTCCGGATCCGGGGTCTCCCGGAGTCCATGGAGGATGTTCCCGCCACAGTCACAGCGCTGCTTCGTGAACTTCTCCCCTCTATGCCGGCTGAACGCCTGGAATTGGACAGAGCCCATAGGGCCTTGGGCCCCCAAAGATCGGACGGTCGCCCTAGGGACATTGTCATCAGGCCCACTTTCTACCGAACAAAAGAGGCCATCCTAGAAGCTTCCAGGGCGGCAACCCACCTTTCTTTCCAAAATCACGCTTACCAGATTTATCCAGATGTTGCCCCCCAGACGCTCCAGCGGAGACGGGAGATGAAACCGGGCCTGGAGATCTTGAAATCACATGGTATCAGGTACCGATGGGGGTTCCCCTTTAGACTGATGTTCTCCCACGCGGGCCGACAATGCGCTGCGGGCTCCCTTGGTGAGCTTCAAAACCTCATACGGGAGCTGGGCATACCCTTAAAGGACCCGCTAGTGGCTGCACCTGACCGGGCGGCCCAGCGGGAGGCCCGACGCCAGCCGTTGCGGCCCATCTGGGAGAAGGTTCGCTCACGGAGGAGACGGGATCGGGGAGTTGGCCGCCGGCCGGTCTCTGACTCCGATCCGGGCTGAGGCCTTTCGGGGCCGGATCGGGTCGGAGTTGATAGACCATGCCCGGGCGCCTGATTTTGGGTGAACCCTATTGGCCGAACGCAGGCTTCATATTTTTGTCTTCCTGACTCTCGCCTCCTACTCCCCCTCCTGAGTTCCTTAAGTTTATACGGGTTTGATAAGTCAGCTTTTATAATGTTATATGCTTAATGATAAAGAGTTTAAAGCTGTCTTTCTCTCTGGACTGTTCTGTTACAGTGGCGTAGGCTGGGGGCCCCCCGCCCGCTTGTTGGGGTTGGGCGCCTGCCGTGGGCCCTCGGGGTACGGGGCCTTTAGAACCCTGTGCCCGGGACGGTCTGCGGTGGCGCGCGACGATCCACCGAGCGGCGTGGCTGCTCCCCTCATAACTTGAGATGGAAGGACGAGCGGAAGGGGAGACAGATCTCTCCCCTCTTTCTCGCGGGGTCTACGTATTAATGGGTTAATGTGTATTGTTCCTTATCCGGTTGCCGTTTCTCTTTCGCACTGGGGTGGTGGCCAGTGCCTCCGAGTATCACCCCCCACACTGTACGAGTCGTCCCGGACTGGGATGCTTTTGCCCCCGGTGCCTGGACGGCTTCCTGCCCCGGCAGGAATCTTCTGGGTCTTATTTGACCCAGAGGGTCTAATTGGGCTTAGGTCCTTATTGTTTTTTGTTTTGTGTATATTTAAATGGTTCATTGTTTTGGAATTGTTTACTTTATTAAGTTTTTTCTTGTCATTCCTTCTAGCTACCTGTCCCCTTCCCCCCCCTTTCCCGTCTAAGCCCCCCCCCCCCCGCGCCTGGTCTGCTCTTTTTCCCACTAGAAAACTGACTCTACCTGGATGGCGGGGCTCAACATTAAATTAATTTCCCACAACGTCCAGGGCTTTAACAGCCCCGTTAAGAGGAATAAAGCTTTCCATTATTACAAGTCCTGCAAGGCAGATATACTCTTCCTGCAAGAGACAAGGTTCTCGACCCACTCCAGACCTAGGTATCTAAGCCACCAATACCCGGTGTCCCATATGTCATGCGCTAGAGAAAAGAAAAGAGGGGTGTTGATAGCCTTTAGCAAAAACCTCCCCTTTATCTGCGGTAAAGAAATCATTGATCCGACGGGCAGATATGTGGTTCTTCAAGGGTCCCTATACGATATCGATATCACTCTGGTCACATATTATACACCCAACTCCTTTCAGACACGCTTCTTTAAGCACCTACTGTCGGTAGTCCAGAACAACACTAAGGGCATCTTAATAATGGGTGGAGACTCAAATATGGTCGTGAACCCTAAGATGGACAGACAGAGAACGGGGCAACCCGCTGCTGCGTTACAGGGGGCAGATCCCCACACTACTGATTTTGGTGATCTTCTGGACACACACGGTCTCTGCGATGTCTGGAGAGAAAAAAACCCCACTACCAGAGACTTTACATTTTACTCTAACCCTCATGGATCCTTCTGTCGGATAGACCACATCTTTGTCCCCCAGGCTATACTCCCGGCAATCATTAACTCTAAAATCTATACCTCGACCTGGTCAGACCATAATCCTGTAATGGCGGCGGTTGACCTACTGGTCCCAGCCAAACGGTCTTACAACTGGAGATTAAACGACTCCCTCCTATGCACCCAGGATACATGCCTGAAGATCCAAGACGCACTTAGGGATTATTTTGCCCTGAACGTTGACTCAGTCCGCTCCCCGATCACCCTCTGGGAGGCTCAGAAAGCTGTTATGCGGGGTAATATTATAAATATTGCCTCCCTTAGGAAAAGAGAGAGGCAGAAGCGACTCAAAGAACTGACGGCGAAGTACGAGCAAGCAGAGGCACAGTGGAAGAGAGCCCCGAACTCTAAACATAAAAAGATCGTTGATAGGCTCAGGACGGAGCTCAACGCGCTCTTAGATGATCAGGCTGAAAAACGGCTCCGCTGGGCCAAACAAAGATTCTATGCTAGGGGCAACAAACCGGATACTATGATGGCCCGGAAACTGAAAAATACTGCCTTAGATAAACAACGGCCAGTGAAACTTAGACTTGGTTCAGGTTCCATAACGGCCAATCCGGATAAAATTGTAGCCGCATTTCGGGGGTTCCTATCTACATTGTACTCGGCTCCCCCAAAGGCCAAAAACGCCGACCTTGAGAGATTCTTCGAGCGTGTTGAGTTACCGACTGTGACCCAAGATCATATTGACTTGATGGATTCCCCAGTCACGCCTCAGGAGGTAATAGCGGCCATTAAATCTACCAAAACCTCTAAGACCCCGGGACCTGACGGTTTCAGTAATCTTTACTATAAAAAGTTTGCCCCCCTCCTGGCACCCCACCTGGCCAATCTCTTCAATGCTTTGTGTGCGGATGCTGCCTTAGGCCCTTGCTCCCTGTTGGCAGACATCTGCATGATACCAAAGCCTGATAAGGATAGCCTGCAAATACCTAACTACAGACCCATATCTTTAATCAACGCGGATGTGAAGTTGCTGGCCAAAGTATTGGCAGCCAGATTGAATACGTTTCTGGAGGAGCTTGTGCACAGAGATCAGGTGGGTTTTGTACCTTCCCGCCAGGCAGGGGACAATGTCAGGAGGGTTGCTCACTTAGTCCACCACACCCGGGTAAGAAGTATCCCAGCTTTTCTGTTGTCCCTAGATATACAAAAGGCCTTTGACACCATTTCCTGGGACTACTTGTTCTGGGTGTTGAAGAAATGGGGATTTGGGCAACGATTTATTGAATGGATCAAGGCCCTCTATAATAATCCAACAGCACGAGTACGGTACTCGGGTTTCACCTCCGAGACCTTTCGGATTTCTGGGGGCACGAGGCAGGGATGCCCCCTTTCTCCGATCCTTTTCATCTTAGCCCTGGAGCCCCTGGGTGCAGCAATAAGGCAAAATCCAAATATTAGGGGACTGGAAGTGGCGGGGGTACACCATAAGGCTCTCTTTTTTGCGGACGACGTTGTGGTGGCGATCTCGCAACCTCTTACTTCTCTCCCAAACCTGTACACCACCCTGGATCAATTTGCCCGCATTTCCGGTCTAACTATAAATAGCGACAAATCCCAGGCCCTTAATATATCCTTGACCCCAGAGACGGTGATACAAATTAAGAATAACTTTTCCTTCAAATGGACGACAGAGCCACTTCAATACTTGGGAGTACATATCACGGCGACATACGAGGGTCTTTACGGGGCTAACTATCCACCATTGTTCAAATCTTTAACACAACTACTCGAGACTTGGAGGTCGCACTCACTCTCCTGGCTGGGACGAATAAACGCGGTTAAAATGTCCATCCTCCCTAAACTCCTATACCTATTTAGAACACTGCCAGTACCAATCCCAATGTACAGGTTGCGTGCGATGCAAAGGAGAATATTGACCTTCATCTGGTCCGGCGCTCGTCCGCGAGTACCCAAGCGCACCATGTTTTGCCATAAATCGCTGGGTGGGCTTGGTGTTCCTAACATTAGTTTGTATTATAAGGCCGCCCAGATAGCCCAGCTAGCCCCCATGCATTCTCTCTCGAAGCCTCCCCTCTGGACATTTCTGGAACTTCCAGACTGCTCACCAACCCCGATAGATGGCCTATTGTGGATGGATCCGGTGTCCAGACCCGAGACTCTTAGCCCCCTAATGAAACATTCACTTTCAGTGTGGGACTCAGTAAAGTACTCTGCCTCCCTGATGTCCCCCCATACCCCTCTAGCTCATCTCTGGGGTAACCCGTCCTTTCCCCCAGGAATGGAAAATAGCTCAACTTACCATTGGTGGAGGGAACATGGGATGACTAGGATAATTCATCTTTTGACAGAGGAGGGGTTCCTATCGTATGACTCCTTGAGAAGAAAACTTGACGTTCCTCAGAGGGCCTTTTTCCAATATCTACAGTTGAGGCATTGGCTAGCACCTCTAACTAGATTGGGGCAACCCTTTCGAAGGTGTACCCCCTTTGAGGAGATCTGTAGCGAAGACCCGTTCCGTAGGGGATTAATATCCATGTTGTACTCCAAGTTGAACAGCATGGGGGAGGGAGTTCATACCTATGTGGAGAAATGGGAGAGCGACCTGGGCCCATGTACATCAGACAGGGGGTGGGAAGAGATCTGGAGTGCGACCTCCTCATGCTCCACAAACATTCTGACAACCGAGACGGCTTACAAAGTCTTGTTCCGTTGGTACCTGGTGCCTAGTCGCCTCGGTAAGATGTTCCCCGGGCAGGCCAATACGTGTTTTAGAGGTTGTGATGCTGAAGGTACCTTTATGCATATTTGGTGGACCTGCCCCATGCTAACCCGCTTCTGGTCCCATATACATAAGATAGCCGGCAGAATGTTTCAAAAGACCATTAAAAAGGATCCCTGGGTGGCCCTCCTTCATTGTAGACCTCCAGATCTTACTAGGAAACAGTGCAAGCTGTTCACTTACTTGCTCTTGGCGGCGAAGCAGACCATCGCCAGAGCCTGGAAAAAACAGATTGTCCCGGTATCGGAGGTGTCATCCAGAATGAATGGATTCCTGATTAACGAGAGGCTTTCGAGCATTCTGGCCGACACCCAGGATAAGTTTCTCTCCATCTGGGAACCATGGATACAGTACACCTGGCCCAGTGCTCCATTGGGTTTGCTCCATTAGGTGTTCGGTGCAGACCGGGCTGCGGGGATTCCCCCCCCCCCCCCCTCTCCCCATCCTACCCCCTCCTTGTTCCCTATCCCCTCCTTTCACCCCGTTCAACCCCCATCCCCCCCCTCTTTTCCCCTCTTTATCCCTTATGGTCTGTATAGAACGGTAAATAACTGGCGCAAGAGACAGCGCGACTGTGAACTGATATAGATTAACAAATCTCGATGCATTTATTGCTTTTTCCAGCGCTTATTACATTGTAACCATGCTATCAATCGTTTTATTGTTGAACTGAAAGGTTGCACATTGATATTGGTTTAGATCACGAAAACTTGCTGTACTCTCTGTGTTATTTGCCTCCCCTGCGTGGGAAGGATTTCTGTGTTGGCTGACTATACTTTTCCTTTGTATTGCCTTTTTGAAACTAATAAAAATATTGAAAGATAAAAAAAGTTTTAATAGCACTTACCCTGCTACAACTATTTCAAAATCCCCATCATTGTCCACATCAGTGATGGCCACCCCATAGTTCAGCTGGGTAGGGTTGTTTTCATAATCTGGTGGTAAAACAGTGTTGGTGATGGCTGTGAACATGTGCTCTGAACGCTGGGCACCCCCACAGTACAGCACACTGGACAGCAGCAGGACAATTAGCAGCATCTTAGATATCTGAAAGCAAAATGAACAACACATTTTAATATAAGAAAAGCAACCATATTTCTTATATGAAGTCATAATTCAACATAAAAAAACAGGTTTTCTAAAATGACCCAGATTCATTACCATAACAAATTGAATAGCCAACTATTTGTAGTGGAGGACGAGATGTTAAGATGTTAATATGTTAATATAAATATGTAGAGAGCTCCAGACATGCTGAGAGTGTATGGTGATATATATATATAAATATATATGTATATACTGTGGTAAATTGTATAACAATGTCATAAGTGGTGTGTATTTTTCCCCTGCTAGGCTGTATCAGGCACGATCCGTGCCGGGTTTTCAGGGCCCAGGTCACTTTCCCCAATCCTTTTCAGCTTTCTTCCATAATCTTAGGCCGTGCACAGGTGATCAGGCTGATGGCAGGGGAAGCCTGAATAAAAAGGAGTCACACAGCCTATCTATTGTCTATTGACCAGCCTGTAGAAGGGAGCCCAGGCTGAGGTGCACAAGTGGTGAAGAAAAGGACTTTATGCAAGCCGGAGAACTTGGCTTTTGCACCCCCTAACCGTGGACTTGTGGGGATGAGCAGCAGAGGGCTTGTACGCCCTGCAAAGTGGATTTAACTTGCTTTGGAGTTACAGCTTGCTGGAGTACCCAGCCCTGGACTTACCTTGGTGAAGTAACTATTTTGATTTACTGCGTTGATGCTGCAATCTCTGCACTGAGTGATAATTTGCGTTTGAACACTTTACTTGCTAAATAAAACCTGTTTTGCTGTTGAAAGACTGTAGTCCGTGTCACTGCCGATCGCCCAACCGCTCACAATACATATACAAAATTTCCAAAAGTCACGTCTCAAAAGAACACTTCAGTTGACTTGCTTAACCACATGGGACAGTCATGTTTAAATTGCATGACTAGATGCATGAATTTCCATTTAATTTCACCAGCCAGGGTGGATGAGCTCTTTGTGAGCCAACAGTAAAGTTTACAAAACAGGGCCACATGGGGATCATAGATGGGCTTTAACCCATGTGGTAAGGTGCAAGGTGCCATCATTGACGAAAGGTATGTGGCACCAAGGTACCCATCATTACTCACTTACCTGGGTCCCGTTCTAGCGCTGTCTCCGGGCCCTCCTCCCTCTTCTCCGCGTCCCTGGCTCCCGAGCTCATGCGCGAGCACGTGATTTGTATGTCCTCTGGTGGCGCTGCCCTCAGCGCGCCGCCGGAGGCTCAGTTAAAGGGCCAATGAGCCCAAGGTGTGTGGGGGGGTCACGCCCCTAGTTCTGGGTTTGGGTCAATGAGCCCATAGGAGGGTTTTTTGGCTATATGCCCTTTTGTTGTTCTGAACCAATGATTATGTAACTTATGTGTAGAAAGCACCAATCACGCACTCACTTCTAGATCCTATAAAGGCTTCACCCCGTCAGTTGCTCGGTGCCTGTGATAGAGCCTTGTATCTTGTTTGTCTTCTGAATTATTCTCTGATTGATCTTCGTTGCCAACCCCTGCCTGAACCGACCATTCTCTGCCTGATCTCCGTTGCCGACCCCTGCCTGAACCGACTACTCTCTCTGATTGATCTCTGTTGCCGACCTTTGCTATCCACGACCATCCTGCCCGCTGCCAGCCTTGACCCCTGCTTCGTACCCCGACCTCGAGTTGTCTCATCCTACTGAACCGTCGCGATCTCTGCTTACCCAGTGTTGACCTCTGGCCTGTCTTTGGACTTCCTAGTGTAACCTGCTCCAACAATTGGACTCGCTCTAATTCTGCTCTTCGTTATTGGTTCTCCAGACCTTCAACCAGTAAGCTCCCATCCTTTGAGCCATTGAAGTCCTGGGGGCAACAGATCCCGGGCAGGCGTGTACTGCATCCCGGAAAGCGGGGGCTCCTACAGGTGAAGCTGACTGCGGAGATTGGGGGTTGAGGGCTTACCTGGAGGGCTGGAGTTACCTGAGTGTGACATTGGAGTTACCCGGGCGTGACAGTACCTGGCCTTGGTGCAGTAAAGCTGTGTAGTTTGTTTCCCAGCATCAGTTGCTAATGGCAATCTGGTGCTGAAGTTTTAGTATAGCCGAAAAGCTAACCCGGGACGGTTTTACTGGGATGGAGTGGAGCAGGGTGGGGCTCCATCCCCTAGCCAGGTCCGGGTTTTGCAGGTCGCATAAATAGCCTGGGGAGTCAGCTGTGGGGGGGGGGGGGGGGGGGGGTCTGGAGCTGACGTGTGAAGTGAGACTCTGTGGTCCTGGCTGGAAACTCCTGTGCAGGCTGGCCTGTCTGGTTCATTTCTGCTGTATTTTCCTGAAAAGGTGATGTAACCCAAAAGGACATTCTGTTTATGGATTTTGTGTGAATGAACAGGGACTTTAAGTTATCACGTTCGCCTCTGTGCCTCTATACTGCAAACATCCTGCCGTCTACCAGAGCGGGTCCCCACACCCAATTTAGGCATGGAGAGGAAGACTCTGTTGTGAAACCTAGGGGACCTCCCCATTACCATTCTAGATTGCAAGCCATGGAAGATAAACCTCTGGTGTAAATGGTGGGGACAGTCCGACACACACTGTACTCTCTCTTAAAGCTCCATTATACACTGCATAAAGGACAAAAATACCATGTCCTCTTTAGTGTATGTGTGTCTTGTGGCACCAGCATGCCACAACCTCCTTCATAATCTCTACACCAATACAAGACTAATATATATATATATATATATATATATATATATATATATATATATTACAATATATAAACCCCACCACATTGATCTCTTATTCAATCCCATACATCTTGTATAATATGTTTATAGTAGCCTACGCTCAACTAGCATGGCTTTCCATTAGACTATGGAACATTCAGACATAAAGCTCTGAGTGAGGTCAGGCATGGATGTTGGGGCTTGACTCATATTCAGGATAATGTTCAGATCAAGGCTCTGGACCGTGGGGTCCATTATTACAAAGACTGTGTCCCTACTAGTACAATTGCAGCATGTTTTACATTACCAACAGTTTGTTGCTGTAATTGTATATTGTGATCATTGTCTTTGTTAAGTTGAATGGCCATTGAAACCCAGTTCACAAAGCTCATGATAAACCATCCTCATGATGATTGGTTACAGAGAATGACGCAACTGCAGACCAGATCGTATTGGGCTAATAGCGGTGACTGGTTAATCAATAGGCAAGTCTATTCATTAGCAGGCATATTTATGAAGTGCAGACATTTTATGACTGTAAGGTTCTGTTTAGTAAACACATCATCTCACTTTGTATATTCAATACATTGACAGCAAACTTTAGGCGTTCCTTTTTACCTATTCTTTGAGACAATTATGATGACTCAAAGCCTGCATGCTTTTCACCATAAAGAACAACCACTTAACAGACTGAGAAATGTAACATAAATGGGCATTTGAGTCTCAAGGGCTTTTTGTTTAAAAGGTTTTCAGCCTTTTTAACTTTAAACCTTTTTCCTCGTTACCATGGTCACCTTTGTATTATGAGCTTTTGACCAGTGGGGCTGTTAGTATCAATGGAGTGCATATGACCTAAACAGCAATAAATTGGCCACTTTCTGGGGAGACCGCTAGCTACTCTTGATGTTCTTGCTCATTTATATGGAAACATTGGCAGTCTATAAGAAATACTAAGAAACCACGACCAGCAAAATCTGAATTACAACAATTTAAAAGGGAGCTTCAGAACACAGCAATATGACCATCTGAGCTTTTGGAGACCTCTGCTAAAAGCTTATTAATTGAAGGGACAATTATTTTTTATTTCAAATGTTCTATTGTGATGATTCATACAAGCAAGTTAGGTTCAGCAACCCCCCCCCCACCAGAAAATTACTTTATGCTATGGACCCATGAGAAGGTCAGAGGAAATACTATTTTAGGTTTGCTTTTGAGCTAAAGTGGAGTTGGACTCAAAATCAGAATTTACAGTAACTGAGATTTAGCAAAGAGTCAGACATCTAGGGGGTTCTCAAATTTAAAAACCCTTATAGGCTCCCTACCTAAACTTCAAAATTTCAAAAGTCCAACTTTGAACATGAAGTCTCTTTCCCTTTAGACTTTATTTTAAGGTGCAGGTTATTAGGGCTTCTGATTGTAGACTGACTCAATCAGGGGCATCTAATCTCATTTCCAGTTTGGTCCCCATAGAGCACAAATATTGGTCATATTGATGACCAAATGGTTATGTGTATAAAATATGGGGTTTCTCTACCAGCTACCCCCTACCATGGTTACATAAGAGCTGTGTTTGGTCACAGCAGACATTAAATAAAGGGTAAAACATCACAATGGGGTTAAACATAGACTGCTTCTTCTGCCTAGGATAGACTCTCCTGCCCAAGATAGCGTCTCTTGCCTAAAAAGGACAACCTTTCCAAACCAAACTAAACAGCCTTTTCAGACCAAGAAAAAAAACCCTTCTCACACCAACATGGACAGCCTCTCATGCCCAAGAGGACACGTTCACATACCCAAGATGGACATCTTCTTCACCTTAAAGTGGTCCTACACCCATTTCCTAGCGAACAGGTGCATGGCTGCATAGTGACAGACTTGGTGGGGGGCATCCAGAATGAAGCCCCGCCCAACACAATACCACTTCTCTCTATCTTTCTCTATCTATTTTATATTATCTCCATCTCTCCTTCCCTTTCACTTCATCTTTCTCTTTCTCTCACCAAATATTTTTTATATTATTGCAATCTCCCCTTCACTTTCTCTTCAGCTCTCTTTTTTATAGCATCTCTATCTCCCCTTCACTTCCCCCTCACCCCCCTCTCTATTTTATAATCCTCTCCTTCCCTTTCTCTTCATCTCTCTCTGTTATATCATCTGCCCCTCATCTTCACTTTCCCTTTAACTCTCTATTTCTCTTTTTGTACATTATTTTCATCTTCCTCCCCATTCTTTATCTCTGTCTCTATCATTGTCTGAGTGTGTGTGCGTGTGTGTGTGTGTGTGTGTGTGTGTGTGTGTGTGTGTATCTTTTAGAGTCCCGTGCTGAAATCTTGCACCAAGCCTCTTTAACTTAATCTGTGGCCGTCCCTGCCTATGTTATTTAATAGTTTCTTTATCTGTGGCTCACCCATACCTTGCATCACTCATATTGTCAAGGATCTTCTTACACAACCCTGTAACACATATTATCTGGGTTCACTTACAAAACAAACAAACTTGGAAATGTTGGTAGAAGAGGTAGAATTGAGGTGTCTCGATAATGAACACCTTATTATTCCTATTTAATGAAATCTATGAAACTAATATATTAGATAGAGTTATTGTAACAATTGTGAATTTGGAAGGGAAGCAATGGGAGGCACTGGATAGTGGATAAAAGCCCAGCACAAGAAGAACTGGGAGCACAGCAATGTATTTAGTGCAATTTATTGGGAATAATATAATTGTGCGCACACTGTGCTCTATTTAATGGTGAAGTAAATGAAAATAACAAATCTTCCCTGACTGTCTTCATTATGTGGAAATATACAGCGGCTTTTAGTTTCTCTATATTGGTCTATAAATGTGCAGTAGGTTCTACAGCCATACATTTCAGACCAGTGTTATTACAGAGCTGCACCCCCACCCCCATTCTCCTGTGGGGGATGCCTGGCCATTCTATGTCTCCAGGAAAGTAAATACCACTCCAAACCTGGAATAGATTAATAAATCAACAAAAACAAAAAAAGAACTATGGATATTGCTTAGCAACGCAGCAAAAAACAGGATGATTTCTTAGATGTAAAGATACATTTTTTTAATAAGCAACAGCTATTACATCATCCCTGTAGTGGCATTTCTTTGGTTCCCTTTCCTTCTGCTAAACAGAATGTTGCTTCTGAGAGCTACAGTGTACAGACTGGTAGTCCTGTGGGTTTATATACTAAAGGGTGAGGAATCTCCATGTTTCATGCAAGGAGCCAGGTAAGGAGGGTACCTCATTTTCAGAGCACACCCATCCCATTTGAGACATTTTCTCCCACTTATCAAGTAAAATCCAATCCTACCCCTGGCTCCCCATCTACTGCCATTTGTTACAGATAGATTTATAGATAAAAAAGAGGAAGGGGACAATGAAAGAAAGATAGAGGCAAGGACAAAATATATAGCTAGGTAGATAGAAAAAAAAATGCCCAGGGAACAAGTCCATGGTGACGAAACGCATCTGGGGCACATCTAAGCAACACGCTGCTTTGTTGGTTTCCTTTCGGTTTACTTTCGTTTTTTGCCCTGTGAGGTGTATCGCAGTCTGGGATTCCCACAGCCGGGGAATGTGGGCAGTCTTGAGAGAAGGGGTGAGCCATTTCCCTTGGAAACTTAACTTAAAAACAGGATTTGGGCACTTCCCGATAAACAATATCACACTATTTTTGCCTTTTTATCTTTCCTTCTCTCGCATGTATGAGTCTATGGGAAATTATTTGATTATTATAATTATCAATTTCTGAATAGAGGAATAAGAGGAAAAGGAGGTTTTATTTCAAGTGGATCCACACTGTGATTGTCTATCTAAGGAAAGAATACAATCATTTTATTCTGGTACGTGCAAAATTGGTGATGGGCCCTGGTGCACGAAGTGTTTGAAGTGTGACACATTGAGGTGATCCAATCAAGTATTTTGAAAAGAAAGAAACATTTTGGACTGCCTTTTTACAAATGTATATGATTAAGATTGTTGATTAATTTACTTGCACTGAACATAACCATAGATTATTCTATGGTTCCCTTTTTCTCCTAGAATATTAACCATTTGTTGAGACTTTTTTTTGTTCTTGCGCATGTTTCAATTACACCTGCCATCATTTACTATGGGGATTGTGCTCGATCTCTATCGGGTTGGTCATGCCAGGTAGATAGATAGCAGGGAACAATAATAAAGAATAGAAAGAAGGAAAAAAAAGCATAACACAAGTTATAGAAATAAGGAATTACTAAAAAAAAGAAAACATAGCAAGAATACAAAGAATGAGTAAAACAGAAAATAGATAAAAATTGACAGATCAAAAGAATATTAACAAGAATGAAAGTATATAAAAAGATATGAATATGAAAAGAAAGAAAATAGAAAAAAGGAATAAAAACAATTAGAGAAAATGTACTGTATCCCATCAGGGTGCCTTCAAAACATGCTGTGACAGCAGAACATTTTTCAAGCTTCAGTAAACCTTTCTTCTTTGCTTGGAACTTCATGCCATTTATATACGAGGTGAGAAAATGTAAATCTCCGGAGAGGCTATGGGGATGCCAGAGAATAAAAAAAACATCCTGGTGTATATCATGTGACCACCATGTGTGATAGGCTCTTTGCAATGTGCAGCAGCCCCAGCACCAGGTAGGCCCAGTGCTAGTGCCAGTCCTGCTTATGGAATATTTTAAGTATTTGTCATGTGATACCCTTCAGACATCTCAAAATTATTTTTGAAACTGAAAAAACATCAAAACCATACAGTGGAATATAGATCCATTATAAGCAGCCTACATTCAGAAAGATAAATAGAGAACAGAAATATTTGATCAAACATCTAGAAAGAGCCCTCTTTTTTCCAAAATGTATGAATCATAAATTCTGCTTGGCTAAATTCCAAGCTCGATATACAAATAGCCTTCCTTTGTATTATCTTTCCTAACAGGATATGAAGGATGCAGAATGGGAGCCGGCTCTCCGCAGGTGTCGGCTATCAGTGTGCCGTCTGCTAGAACTCTTTCCAGTTTATGATATAGTGGGACAAGAAGAGAAGCATAAGGAAGTGCTAATGGAGCAGGAAAGGCACAAGATGTGCTGCAAAAAAAAAAAAAAGCAAAATGCCGATTCCGAGAGAGATAGGGAGATGACTGAGTGCTGATAGCACTGCAGAACCATAAGAGATGGCAGGAGATACGGCGAAACAAAGGAAGATCTATGAGTAAGAAGATGAGATGGCACATTGCTGTCTGCTATGATAACGGCATAGGCTTTATTGGGAAGGGTATCCATAAAAGACAAAGACTGAAACAAATGTGCCACCGCAGTCAGGAAGGTCAGTCATAACAATTGCTACATTTAAACAAATGCAAGTTATTTTAAAAAAATGGACCTGAAGAAGAAATAACCTAAATTATACCATGCTGTCAGGACTGTACCAAACACCCGTCTGTCTTAAGCCGATATCCCCCAATCTCCACCGCCACTTCCGCCTATAGACAAGCCCCCGCTTGTAGGAGACACGGGTAATGCCTCTCCCAGTCGGTTGCCCCCAGGACTTAACAGGCGCAAAGGATAACAGCTTAAGGTGCAGATTGATGTTTGGCAGGGAATCCCGAATGAGGATGCCGGGTGCGAAAGTCCGTAATTCAGGCCGAGGTCAAACCAGGAGGTCACAGGCGAGGTATCCAAGGGAGGTAACAAAGAGTGGTCAAGGGTAGCCGAGGTCAAGTCCAGGAGGTCACAGGCGAGGTACAGGAGGGTCAGGCAAGAGAGTGGTCAGGCAAAGCAGAAGGTCAGGGCAGGCAGCTAGCAAGAATAGTCGAAGTCCAAATCCAAATCCAAATTCTTCACTAAGACACAGCAACGCACATCCAGAACCCAGAAGCTATAACGGGCACTGGGAAACTGGAGTAGTGCAGATTTATAGGAATATCTGGCCAATGGGGAACAGGGAAAAAGGAGGGAAGGAAGGTGCTTGGTGCAACACTAAAAACGGGAGTGGTCCCAGGAACTGGACGGCCCAGGCCAGACAGGCCGACCAGTCCCTGGGCTCCTTTTATGAACAGGGCCAGGGTTGGATGAATCAAACTCGCCCCCGGCGGGCGCGCTGGGGAAAGCGCCGCCGGGAGGCATAAAGGTGACGTGCTCGCGCGCGCGCGCGCGAGCATGCTGAAGATCGAGCGCCCCCCGCCGGGAGGCGGAAGCGCCGGACAGCGAGGGAGCCCGACGGGACCGCGCGGCTGCGCAGAGCGGGCTGCGGCGCGGCCGCCGACACCAGCCCGCGCCGCCGACCCCTGACCGCCGCCACCGCGCTGAGGAGCCAGGACACCCGGGGAGCGCCGGGCAGCAACCAGCCGGGGACCGCCCGACAGCGCGCCGCGGGACCAGGGACGGCGACGAGGTAAGTGCCTAACACATGCTATGCTAGATTTGCTTGCGATGATTAAAGCAAGCTGTGAAAGAGGCCACAAGGACCGACGGAGGGGGTGGAAGTTACTGGGAAAGGTCCACTTTAATTAATTTTATTTAAATGATGGGATTTCATTGAAATATTGTTTTTTTATATAGAATTTAGTTTCTTTTAATAAGAAAACTCCATATTTGTCTTTTATGGTGCACTGGTTTTCATTTTCTGGCTATAATCATCAGGCTCGCAGTTTAGAGAAAACGTTACAGATGTTACAGAGACCCAGGCAGGCTTTTTAGGTGCAAACCGTGGCTTCTTTATGAGATTTTATTGGAAACACTCAAACAAAAAACATGAAATAAATGCAAACACTAGCAGCAAAGTGGAACTTTCTTCATTGTACCCGTATCTTAAATATCACAATACACTTACCTTCCCCCTGTTGCCCGATAGCCGCATCAGCATCCGGCGCTCCTTTCACTTGCGTCTGCATCACGCGTCCATGGTCAGTCATAAAAGCGTTCATGGCTGTCTTATGCCCTCTGGTGGAGGATAGTTTAAAGGGCCAATGACCCCTAAGTTTAATGTGGGCAAATGCCCTAATGGTGATCCAGGCAATCAGCCCATATGCTATAGACTGGCCAATGAACCCAAGTTCCCCTTGGCCAATCCCGTCAATCCCCAACGCCTGCCTGGACTCCGACTATAAACCCATCTCATCCTTTGTACTGCATACCCTGTGACCACCTGGCTTGATCCTTGACTCTTCTTGTGGTTCTCCCTTGGTGCTGCATATCGTGAGGATTGATAATCAGTGTATGACCCCGGCTTGCCCGACATCGCCCAGTTTTGCCTCTGGCTCACAACCTTTGTGCCATTAAATCCTGGGGGTAATCATGGCCGGTGAAGCATATAAAGCGCCCCGGCAAATAGGGGCTTGGCTATAGGTGAAGCTAGCAGCGAACCCACCTAAAAGGCGGGTGTCCCATGAGGCTTTTAGGTGAGACATTTAATAGTCTCTGGTCAGCAGCATTGCTCCTCCTGTATCCTATGCCCAGTGTCTCTGGATTACAATCCTCAGGTTGAGAGTTTCTACTATCAGTGTCAGTTTCACACAGTCTGTGTCTTATTGGGTCAGTGCCCCTGGCTTATTAGATTAGAGCATTTTGACTCTCGGGGCTTAGATCCCTCTGGCTCTTTGGGTTAAAGCTTTCTGGCTCTCTGCAATCTTATCTCCTTTATTGGGTATAGTCCAGTTGCATTTTCCTACTGAGACCCAACACCCTGAAATGACTGGACTAGAGATGGACAAATTTTATTTAATTTTTCTTTGATCTGTACACACACACACACACACACACACACACGCACACACGCACACACGCACACACACACATAAGCAGGCTCCCTCAATGGTTTGAGGACAGGGCACACCGGACTGACAACACTACAGTTCTTTTACCTACATCTTTAAAGCTGATTTACTGTACAACCTAGGAGGTGAGTATCTGTGGGACATGGCATCAACCCAGCTTCTGCAGTGTGTGAGGTCCACTTTAAGAGGAAACATGCACAAAGAAAAGCTCCTTTGTGGCATTGCAGATTTATAATCTCACATGAAATAAAGTAACAAACATGAAAGATGCCGTCACTTAGGTCTTATTTATACGGGTGAAATTTTTTAACCAGGCATTCGATCATTTAAGAAACCACTTTGCATAGCTTCAGGTCAATAAATAAAGGAGATTAACCTGCTATTTGCAACAGCAGGGTGTCAAAATAAAAACAAGGATTGTGGGTAAATTAATTTCCGGTCAGTGCAGCAAAAGCTAAAGAATGCCGGCTGATCAGCATGGAGACTGCTCATTTTCTCCTCTGCCCGCTATTCATTCCTTTGCAGTAGCAATTTTAGAAAATATTGCAAGTGTTGCTTGAGAACTGAATAATCACACAGTCCCTAATGAGGATATTGTTGGGCTCAAAAGACATTTTTATATTATGAGCAACCAAGTGTGGGCAGGTTGTTTTCTTCATGTTGACAGTCATAGCCATCATTAACAGGTAATTCTACTTGCAGGTTAGATGTAGAGTTAACCAGGTTAAACAAAACATGGGCTATTATCAAGTTTTACTTTAAATCTTTGGGGGTTTGATGTGCAATAATGCAACCTGGATAATCCATCTTCACAGGAGTGTACATAGATTTCATTCATAGTGGCCCCCAAGAAATAGCAGATAGATTACAGACTGCTTTGGGGCTCGGTGTGGTCTATTTATTGTCTGGGTGCTGTCACAGTACAGAAGTAGCAGCTCTAACAGTAATAAAACAAGTTTGCAATGTAGCAAGTAGGGCAGAGTCTGATACCAAGCCCGCCAGCTCCCTGCTGTGTTACATTGTAGCAGCCAGGGATATGGCTGATGTTACAATTGTAACAAGGGCCGAACACTGCTGAGGTAGATTGTATAGCAGCTACAAGCCTTCTATTACAATGTTAATAGTTTACAGCTTTCTGTGATGTGTGAGTCAGCTCTCCATTGCAGCAGATCACTCATCGCAGAAGGCTGATCACTGTGCTGTAATGTAAGATTACAGTTATAGACTTCCCAGAATGGAACAGATATGTCATCAAAATGTTCCCCCAGCTGCTAGTATATTACAATGGTACCCCAGATAGGAAATGGACAAAACTAGGAGGCCCACAGGTGCAGCATGGGGGGGGGGGGGGCAGCCTTCATAGAGCCCTTCTTTCACAGGCCTGGTAGCAGTCATCTCCCCTGACTATAGGGTATGTACACCTCTGCAACTTCATGTTGACCTTCTTAAAGTTCACTTACCCTTTTTTAAAAAAAAATAAGTTAACCAAGTCTGAGATGGTTACATTTATTACCCATTCCCTCTCCTCCACCCATCCTGGGACTACCAGTTCATTGCACCAAGCATGCGGCTGGTACTCTGATGGCTCATGGAGTCCCACAGGCAACCTCCAGCCATGCAGCATGGCAGCCCCTGCAGGAGCACCAGGCCTATGTTGACAGGTAGTGGGGACTACCAGAAGTAGTAGATTACAATAAAAACAACTCCCCAGTCCTCCATAAATTCAATTTCCAGTCTCTTTTTGCTTGATCCCAGCATTTAATTTCATTGTCCATGTTAACTGAAAGCTTTTTGGCTCTATTGTGCTCTTCTTGATTGTCTGCATTGTTCTTTTTTATCTGATTAATGACAGGTCCCTATATCTACTCCCTGGGATTCTGCAAAGGAATTGAAAAGATCTATCACAGTTGGAAGACATTTAAACCCTGGAGAAGGCTTTTCCTGCACCCCCAGTGCCATTGATGTAGTCATGACTTCAGTGAAATCCTGTGGTAGCACCTCCTCAGTTTCATTTTAACCAAGAAGGTCAAGCAAACTAAGAATACCCTGGAGAACCCTCCAAAAGCAAGAGATAGGGAAAGCAAACACTGGTATCAAGCAAGAGGTAGGTTTATGAGCAGGGCCTCCTTTTGTTTTATTGGTTTACCTATTTAATTTGCAATGTAATTCATTACCCTGTTTGCACATAAACCCTCTAATAATCAAGCACTGTCTAATATATTGCCGCTATATAAATAACAACTATTATTGTTATAATAATAATTATTATTATTATTATTATTATTAATAAGAAAAAGAAGAAGAAGACTTGATTCCTGGATTTATTTTGAATTATTTTTTATTATTTATTTTAGTGTGACCAGGGTAAGGGATCTCTGTTTATTCAAAATTTTACGGATTCCCGAGCCCCCTGGGTGAAAACAAGCCCAATGCTCATCAACATAGGCCCAGTGCTCTTCCAGGGGTGCGTATTTATGTGGAGCAAAGGGTATAGATGTTGCCATTCTTCACAGCTGGAGGATGGCTGTGCAGTTGCCAAGGTGGTGGTCTTTGGAACATGTTTTTTTAATACTTCTTAACTTCTTAAAATACCCTGTTCTACATTGTAGAAGCAGTCTAGGTGTTACAAAACGCTTTCTGGGTATAGTCAAAGCACATACCAGTCAAGAATGCAGCTTCACCTAAATATAGAATCCAATTTCTGAGCTTGGCTCCGCTTAAAGGAAAGAAACACACTGAGACCAGAAGGCATAGATGCCGGGAGGGTAGAGATGAGATCATATAATGATACTGTATGTAGGTCTTTCCAATTACTGTATATTGTCTCTGTGTAAATTAATGCGCCACTGGAGAACTGTGTGATACACTAACTAAATTAACATAGTAATTAACCTCCTTGCAGTTAATGAAACCAAGGTCCCTCTATGTTAGGGGTGACAGAGATAGAATCTTCTATTAGTATAACCGACAGAAGCTTCAAACTCCTAGTAGTGCACTCAATTAAAGATCAATAGATGTGAAAGTAATTGGGATAATTATGTTAAACAAAATAAAATAATAATGTCAATCATTTAAAAAAGGTCCAATTTCAACATATTTGAGTAAATGTAAAGTGCCTTTGCACACGCGCATTAGACTGCTCCTAAACATGCAAATGCATATTAGAGAGTCAGCTGGCTCTAAAATGCATTTATAAGGCAATTCAAGACACATAAAATCACTATCTGATCTTTTGTATTGATGGTCACCTTTCTTGGACACCTGATGGGAACCTGTAGTGACCGGCTTAGGCTCATGATGTTGGCTTCTGTAGAACTACCCACTCTGGCTCTTGTCCCCACTTCAGACTACCTGCTCTGGCTCTAGTCGTGGCTCTGGTATGACTATTGGGCCATTTTTTGTGATAGTGCTCCTTTAAGCAACGATCGGTAGTATAATCAGTGATGCAGCATAGTAATAACTCTAACCAAAAAGGGATAACTATAATGAATGATCTTAAAACGCAACAAAACCCGGCGTGTTGACTATCCCGGGATTTGTTTCTAGCCCTAGGGCCATCCTGAATTGAGATGCCCTGCTGTCTAAACCCCCCCCAATGCCCTGTAAAACTCACCTCTTCCCGGTCCAATGGTGCATGCATTGGCTGTCATCCAATCCAAGCCGTTTGCTGTGAATATGTAATGTTCGGCTAACAGCTCTGTTTGTGGTATCCCCAGCAGCATGCATGCTCCCACCCCAGCCTATCTGAATGGTTGGGGGTGGAAACACGCTTACAGTCTCTGGGGACTGTGGCCCCAGAGGAGTTTTACACAGCATGGCACTCTGATTAAGGATGCCCCATGGAAAGGCCAGTTGCTGGCCTGGGAATCTTTTAGATTCCAGGGCAAGTTACTGTGGGTTTTGTTCTGCACTGAGTAAAAAGAAGTACAGGGCAAAAGGCTTGTTCTCGATCTCAACCTTGGTCTAAGCAAAGAAAGGCTACCGGGAGGTATTAGTGGTGCAAATGGTATTAATGGAGGTATCAATGGTGCCAGAGAGCACCAAAGAAAATGTTAGGCTGGTGTCCCCAGACATACTCATACTCAAAGAGTCAAAGAGAAAGGGACGGAAGGAATGCAGAAAACCGAAAGAGAGAGAGAGGATACAGAGAGAAGAGAGACAGTGATGCTGATATCACAGGCAAAGAGAACAAGGAAAAGCATTTAGAGTAATGGATGGAGCAAGAAAAAAAGAATACTATAATGCAGAAAAAGAAAGACTGAATTTGGAAAAGGAGAGTGGAATATATATATATATATATATATATATATATATAAATAAAAGAGAGAAAGAGATGGAAGAAATGTGGAAAAGAGAAGGATGAAGGAATATGAACATGGAAGCAAGATGGAGGAAACGTACTGTAGCGAGAGAAAGGTAGAGAATTTGAACTAGAGAAATATAGAAAGACCATGTGAAAAAAAAGACTTAAAGCGGACCTTCACCCTCAATAGGAGCCTATGTTATATGTTTCCCACTCCCTGTACATACAAATTGCTCACATTAAAAATCATCCTACCTGCATCTACTGCATGTTATGAGCCTTTAAACATCCAAGATGGCGGCTTATGGAACATCAGGCAGCCTGCAAACAGGAAGTGCCCTCTGACTGTGTCGCTCTGAATGCTGACCTTTTCCTGACCCCCAACTCTGCTCTGTCTGAGCAAAGCACAGTTATAACCCGCCCCCTGTACTTTATCCCACTCTCCTCTTCTCAGTAAGTGTGATGCTTCTGAGTCAAGATGGCGGCGCTCGTATCCTAAAGTCCTGAACAGAGTTGCAGCCCATTGGGGGAAAGAATAATAAGAAAGTGAGTAAAAACTTAAAATATATTAATTTTAGATGCTTGGGAATCGTTTTATATGGGTTTGGGCTTTTCAATAAATCATTGTGAAGGTCCGGTTTAAACAGGTAAAGGCAAGAAGGAACAAAAGGAATGTACAAAAGAGATCAAGTGTGGAAAAGAGAGACCTGCAGAACCAGCTGAGGGCTTTCTCTCTAAAGCGGTGTCGGAATGGTTCCTACTTCTTCATCTTTAATCCAATCCAAGCAAGATCGAGGGACTGTGGCAACTTCTCTATGCAAGTATAGTGCAACTGGAACCTGGCCAAGGATAGGCACACCAATGCTGTTATACGTTTGCTCTTTTTCTCACTATTTACTGCAAATTTTTTGAGAATGTTTTTTTCATCAAACACTAGAGTTAATTCCCTGTAAGTGCTGTAAATAAAAAAACAATTTTCTTTGAGTGAAGCATGGAAAGAGCCGGCATTTATTTCAGCTAGAGTTATAAAGACCAGGCCTTGTGCTATTCTTTATTGTAGTGCACCGAAGCAGCGCTGATACAGAATAACACATGACATTAAAGAGACAAATGTGCAGCGGCCCAAGGAGTGGGCGCTCAACTGCAATTATCAATCAACATCCCTGATTCAACAGCAATTAAGTAATTTATAAGAAGTCCCATTTATTCGGAGGCTGTAAGGAGGATGATTGGGTTATTAGATGGAGCTGTTCTGTCTCCCCAGGCTGGGGGACCCATTAAATAGTAAGACAGGTCATTAAATTCATGTCAGCATACAAGGAGGCCTTTGCAAGTGACCAAGAACTTGAACATGTTCAGCCATTCATGAAGGGGGCTATTCTTAAACCAGGGGCTATGTCAAACGTATAACTTCCAAAATAACAATCTAGGAGTTGACAACCTGCAGTCCTACCGTGATATGTCATAAAGTGACAGAGTGGCTGTTAGCAGCCATAGTCAGTATTGCAGCAATATATAAAAAGCGACAGCATGCATACTCAGCAGCTTTCAATGTGAATCCATGGGAGAAACAGCTGGGGCTGACTAAGTGCACCACTGGATGCCGCCTAATAGTTTAATCCATAAAATAGTACTACAACAGATGTTGAAGGAAAAAAGAAAGGGAACAACGACTGAACTAAAATAGAGGTAAATAGGAATGTGTAAAGCCAGTGCTCCGTCATAACAGTGCTGATCTAAATCACTGGTACTTAACATGCAGCTTTTAAGGACTGGTCTGGGGTATAATTGAATTAAAGAGGAACTTCAGATCTTTTGTTTTTCTCTTTAAACATCCTTTCCTCACTGCCTTTTGGATGTTGGCGTTGCAGACATCCAGCAGTATTCCTGAGCCCGTTTCCACCCCCTCCCCTCCTTAGCCATTCCAGAGTAAAGGCGGCAGGCTTAGCGACCTTACCTGTAGCCATCATCTCTTCTAAGGTCCTGCACCGCTCCTCAGATCTTGCGCTCTTCTGCGCTGAGTGTCATTGCAGCCTATGCAATGACACCGCGCATGCGCAAGATATGAGGGGCGGCGCAGTGAATGTCAAGATTCTAAAATGGCTCTGTCCAACGAAGGACGACGGGAGAGCAGAGGGATGCCAAGTGCGATGCAACCTATTTAAATTAACTATTTTTTAAACCGAATGAGCAGGGGGGCGAGCAAACCAGGTCTGGGGAGTGTTTACTAACTTCCCATGACCTGTAATGTTCCTTTTGAAGTGTAGACAGTCTTTGCGTCATGATCTGGATCTTGCATACCTCTACTTATTTCTGGCTCAAAGGGATTGCAGGCCGACATTCATGGTGACATGGTGCAAACAGCCAACACATGGGGCTTGATTCAACAAACATAGAAGAAAAAACCTTTTTGGTTGAAAAATTGGATTGCATGCGAAAAACTTAATTTTATTAAAACTGTAATAAAAAAAATAGATCAAGGCAACTGGACTTGCTGTTTTTCTTTGCTCCACATATTTTGTTATTCATCTCACTGGATGTATGTGTAAATTCAACATTTCTATTGGAAAAGGTAGCTGGATTAATTTGTGAGACATATTGAATTAAAAAAAAACAGCTATTGCAATTGTGTAGATTTAACCTACTGGACTTACATTTTTATTTATTTATTTTTTACTGTTTCAATATAAATGAAAACAAACCAAGGCCCTCCCTCCAGATTACCAGGCTAGTGTACCTGGTTAATCCTGATCATTGACTAGCCCCTTTGGCTTTTGGGCCAGGTTAGGTGCTCTGCCTGCGGTGTCGGCAGTAATTCTTTAAATTAAAACATTATCATAAAAAATATCAAGTTAATACCGCATGTCTTTCACACTGATAAAAATGCTGTCAATTGCTGACCTGGCTTTTTAGGTAAAAAAAACACGAGGGAATGTGCTGAGAATTTTTTACACCTGCTCAGAGGAGCTGCAAATAATTTGTTCGAAAGAGTAGTAAGGAATAGAGTCAAAACATTGCTGAATTACACTAATAGTTTACAATTGTAAAATTCACTAGTATTTATTTCACTTTATGAGAGAGGACAAGTAAAAAAAAAATTGGTGTAGAAAAATCTAAAAATGTAGTTTTTTGTTGTAAAAAAAAACAGGCTAATTTTTTCTTACTGGCTTTGTTGAATTGAGGCCATGTTTTTTGTACTCAGCTGTGAAAAATTGGATTACCAAATATTAAACTAGACACTTCAACGTTGACAGTAAAGACAATTTCAGCAAACCTTCTCTGGTGATCTTTCCAGAATTCATAGATGCCATTCACAACATGATTATGAAACACCAGTGAATTATGGTTTTGAAGATAGTCAAGGCTCTAGACATTTCCAGAGAATGGGCTCTGCCCTTATTTCATTATGATGTGGTCAAGGGGAAGGTGGCCAAAAGGGTCCCCAAAAAATGGGTCAATAGATCAAATGCATGTCTGTGCAAATGCATGAGTTGCAAAACCTAGGCCATTATGGAAAGTGCTCAGCAGGATGATGATGCTTTCCTGTTTCAATTGGTTACAATAGCCCTGATTCACTAAGAGTTGAAAAAATGTATCAAGGTAGTAAAAATTAAATTCATGAGAAAAGAGCCAGAGACATTCACTGTTAGTGAATCACCAGTTAGGAAGACAATGAAAGTCAATGGCTCTTTTTACTACAGAGTAAAAAAGGAGTAAAAATGTCAATACTTTTCCCAGGAGAAAAAAGTGCCATTGACTTTCATCTAATTTAATTTTTTACTACGATGCGATGTGACCATTTTTCTCTTGATTTACCCCAAATCCGCTTTTATAAACCCACACACTACCAAGTGTACCCTATTTACATTGCAATACAGGTGCTGACCAAAATTCTGTCCAAAGGTACACAGCTGTAGACCTGAGTTCTGTACATAGAGATTGCTCTTGCAAATAGCACATGAACTCTGATTGTATATCTAGTCCCTACAGACCGGATCTTTAGGGGAAGAAGACCCAGGCTTTAAAGGATCTGCTGCAGGCGAGAAAAGGAGAGCATGTTTTTTTAATGCTAAAGCCAGAGAGGGCCATTAAGTAGGGATGAGTGAACCCCTAAAGTTCGGGTTCAGCAAGATTGGCCGAACCCAAACCAGATTCCCATTGAAATCAATGGGGACACTGGCAGTGTTTATGGGAGAGGTGGCCATCTGGTTGAAAGGCCGATCAACCAGCTTTTCCATGTTTGGACTGAACCCGAACACAGACTTCTGGGTGTAGTCCGTGTCCGGGTTTGCAAACCCGAATGTACAAAGTTCAGGTTCTCTCGACACTACCATTAAGCCATGTATGCTAAAAACGATCAGTGTTACAATTACAAATTCAATGTCACGTACACAAAGTTGTAAACGTTTTTGAAGTGGTTCTTTCACCAGGAAGGCTGAGCATGGCAGTGAGAGCAGGTAAGCCTTTGCTGGGATCACCAGGCTGGTCTGACTTTTTCCAGGACATTTATGCAAAAATTGTAGTATATTAATTCACTCTCCCTTTGAACATTGGAGATGGATATCTGGGAAAGGTAAAGTGACTCAAACAAGAACCACTACAAATTTGAGGGGGTAGAAGCTGGAAATTGGGAATTGCATTGAGATGCAGAAAAAAAGGGGAGAGAGGTTGGTACTATTGGTAGGACTTCTATTGAAACACTCAAAACCACATTTCTACAGGTGAACAGCTGAATATAGAGCTAAGTTGAAAAGTTAGAAGGTCTGCTTCCAAACAGGAGAAGTTTGACTGAAAACAGAAGTTCTTTGAATTTGTTAGAAGAGCAATCAGCACACACATATGCTCCTTGTGAGTTAATTATATTTCCTCCCCCACCACCCCACCACCCGCAGTGGTACTTTTAATGAGCTAAGGACAGAAATATGCCATGCCAGTATTGCACAGATTGCAGTGTATGGAAATTGCTACGTTCTTTTACACTGCTGTCAGAGCAATCACATAGGTGGTCCCATTTTTATTCACAGACATTGAAACAGAGATGGGCAAGCTTTAAAATCAAGCTGTGGCTGAACTACTTCTCCCACTATGCTCAGCTAGACAGCAGTGTTTAGCAATTTGAGGGAAACACACACAACTCAACAAAGGAAAGTCTGGAGAAACGAGAAATTGAAAAATAAACTTTGCTGATTTTGGCAAGTTATTTTGTTTAATATAATTTCTAACAAACTCCAGGCCAGGGCCAGCACTTTGAATTATGAAGATCAGAGACTGAGGAGGGCAAGATTCGTACATGTTGACCTTATACAATCATCCATACATGTCAATTGGGAATATATATATAAAGCCCAAGATAGTATATCCCCTTCTCAGATAAGCAAGCTGCCAGTGCCCTTGGCCATTCCTAACCACTTGAGATCCAAATACAGATACCATGGCCCTTATTCATCAAGCGATAGCGCCAGGTAGTGTCTGACGAGCGCCAGGCAGCGGCAGCTAACGGCGACTACCGACTCGACTACCGGCGGCAGTCACAATGACGCATTTATCAAGCAAAATGAGGCTAGCGCCGGCGAGAGCGACGGCTAGCGCGGCATTCATCATGAAGCCGCCTGGACCGAACAGCGCCGCTGCAAATTCCCTCACAGCGCCAGGTATGAGCTGTCGCTCCCTGGCGATGTCCAATGCATTTCAATGGAGCAATCTATAATTATTCATAATTAATTGGTATTATTATTTTTTTTTTTTTATGTCAAAAAATCGGAGAACACTTCTGCAATGTTAGGATTTATTTTTAAGTCCAAAAAAAAAAATTAAAAAAATATGTGCAGAATTGATCTAACAGGTCTGAGATTAATGTATTCATATTACAAAATGATTCTAAAAACATGTATAATGTTACATTCAAAAAATATGGTTGTTTAGGGGTTAAAAACTAGTTAATACACATCGCCGCCAGCGCTCTGGGGTTTAAACAAGGAATGGACAGCGACAGCACATTCGGAGCGTGATTTGTTGATGAATATGAAGCTAGCCGTCCGCTCTGGCCATTCGTTGTCAGGCGCTCACATACAACGCTGGACCTGTGAAACAGCGACCCCCCAGCCCGTATTCAACATTACCGCACACCGACTGAGTCGCTGTCATCAAGCTAATGCCGGCCAAGCACAGCGAATACTGGCTGGCGCTGAAAAAATCACGCTACAGTCGCTCATCTGTCGCTACCTGGCGCTATTAATGAATCGGCCTCCCTGTGTTCTTCGCAATAAAGACCATGGCTAGTCCATGAAAGGTGATATAACAGATATTACTTTTGGATGAGCAACTTTCTCACAACCCAGAGTATGTACTTGGGTATTCAGAACCACTTGTGATCCAAATAAACATACCAGGATAAATGCTGCTGTGTGGCCAGGACTAAGAAAGAGAGAAAAGTTCTTCCAGAAGCTTGCTAGTCCGGGAATGGTTACACAGCAGTTATACTGGTACACTTTTTTGTACATCAGATGGGAAGAGGATCACTGGTAACCAAAGTCCAAATTTTACAATCTAACTCTAATAGAACTATTTGCTGTGGAAACCTGTGTAGATCTCAAGGGATGGCGGACCTGGGGAATTATGAAGCATATATTACCTATAGAAGTACATTATTATGCTGCGCCATGAGGAGTAGGGAGCCTTGCCCACAATTTAAAACAATACAACTGTTCCACAAAAAGCAGTATTTTCAGTGGATTTACTCAGTTGGAAGGCTCCATGGCCCTACAAAGGCCTACAAATGCCCATTGTGCTTAATTGCCAGGAAATAAAGTATGGCTTCATGGCCAATTAAAAAGTATTAGCCATGCTTTGTGACACCCACAATACATCTTACCAACCTGGTGAATAAGAAACAATCCACCTACTATTTGGATCAATTGATATGCTTTTTTCAAGCCCTCTACTTTAATCAGGATCAGATTGGCCCATCAGATGACTAGAAGATTACTCAACAGGTTACATAAAACCTAATTTAAACATACGCTAAATGCACAGCATAGTGTGGCATATCACTATAATAGCAATCATTATACTATGGTGTATGAAATGCAAGTAAAGTCCGCTCCTTATGTACCTTATGAACCAAATATGTTCTAACAATAGTTTAGGTTGCTTTAAACGAATTAGCTATGGGGCCTTATGTTTTCGGTTGGAGACCGTATAGTGGGCAATACACCAGAACTAGCGCTACAAGTCAGCATGGTTTTACTTCATCAGAGAAAGAATCTGCTCTGTTTTAATTAAAGGCAGTTTGGTAATTAGACAAGTAAGACCCAAATTTAGGATCTTTGCTCTTAAATCGTTCAAAACATTCATGGCCATGGGGCTACTAGGAGAGCCTCCAAAGTTCTTCACTAAACAGACCATTAAATATAATGCCACCATTTGGCATGGTTTGTTATTAAGGGGAATACAATGTTTTAAAGATTACTATAAGAAAGTTGGAAATGAACGCTTAGGTTTAGACTAACCTTTATTGCCACAACATATCAAAATGTATATAGACATATGTTTGATCAGGTTTTTAGCCAAATGGGGCTCTCAGAGATTAGAGTTAGGACTGCACCCCACAGAGGCACCTTGGTGCGGTGGTGCAGCTTAAGCATACTTCTGCAGATGTGTGTGACCGAGCCTCTGTTTTTAACCAAGTTTAGAGACAGATTGTAGGTTGCTCTGCAAGCTAACAGGGTTGAGTGCTGTGGCTCCTTTAAGACTTGTGTATCCTGATTGCCCTGCTAACGTGCACCTCCCAGGTTAGTTATAAAATGGTCTGAGCGACTGCCACCCCTCCTTTGTTTCTTTTAGGTTTTTAGGTGCCCACTAGGAATAAGAGTATAAAATTAAGCACTGACAAACATTAGGAATAGAATGGTCTATGTACTTGAGCACAATGTGGCATGGTCAGAGGATGCCACTGTTGCAACAAATGACCCACCCTGGTTCCCTAATGGCTCCATTATTTGTGAAATGCTAGAAAGCTGTACAGAGGGCACAAACCTACAGCCCAATATGTATGGTCTTAAGCACCACAGGGATGGATAATGTACCACAAACCAACCACTGGGGTGCCCAAAATCACTCCAAACACTATCCAAAAAAAATTAATCAGCAAACATCAGCAATTCTAGATCATACAAAAAATATATAAAAATGTTATAATTGCACCAAATATTTGAAAATATTTCCATGAAAGAGGGACATCTAAAAACATATCCTGGCAGCTAACTGGCAAATTTTGAAACACAATCCTGATTCCCCACTTCTGAGCACCACCCAACAGAAAAATAACTATCTAGGAAAAAGCGGACCCGTGGAAGTTTGGGTTCACCGAAGAAAAATGTTCGATTTGGAGCCAGAACCTGACCTGAACTTTACCCCAGGATACCAAATCCCCATAGAAATTAAAGTGGACCAACACCCTGCAGGACCACCCCCCCCCCCTGCACACAAGCCCCTGGATTCCCATAAATCTCACTATAAGATGAGTGCCCTAGATGCCCACTCCCCAGACTGTCATATAGCAGAGGCGCCGACGGCCACCAACACCCTCCCCTCTGGGGAACAAATTCTTTATATTGAATTCTCTCTCATCCTTCTGACTGGCTCCATTTTAATCTCTGCTTCTGTCAGCAGATCTAGCAGCGCAATGAGAGGTTGCTATGTCCATGGAGGTTGCCTCTGTTGTGGCCCCAGGGGAGCCCTCCCATTAAGGGGTACTATTGAGACCCTTATTCCAGGGCACTATGTGCGAGGCTGCTCCAACCCAAGCCCCCCCCGCCTCCCAGGGCCCAGGGAAGGAAGCTTCCAGGGAAAGGTGAGTGATGTACCTAGTGGGAAACCTTGAGATTTGGTCACATGGATCCCAGAAGCCTAGCCTTATCCTCTTTCCAATTGCCCTTATTATTTAAATGGGGGCAAGCATTTCTCTGAAGGCACAGGGCCACATAGGACCCGATCGGTCCATCCTCTGGGCTCAAGACCAGGAGCAGCTCCTTCAATAACCTCACCTCAGCCATGGATCCACCCAATGAACTTTCAGTCAGCACCACCATTTTAGGTATATAACATGCATTATCCTAAGTATTGACCCAATTTTTGCATGTCTTTACAAGGCCTTCTGCAGGTACTCAACAATACCCCACCTAAAATGCAACCACCACCAACAAAAACTCTGAAAACCCTAAAGGAAACTAAAAAACAGACAGCCATCACATTATAAGTTATGGAGGGGGCAGACACAGCATAGGCTGCATTGTGTCTGGGCACCTCCATAACCTATAATGTGATGGCTAGGCTGCTAGTTTGATTTTTAGTTTCCTTTATGGCCTGAATAATAAGGTAAACATGTCTGCTTTGGGGACAAAGGTCCAGGTCAAACTACAGTAAGCCCCCAACCATCACATGTAAGTTAAAGAGAGGCCAATCTCTATACAGCCTATATTACATTTGGGTAGTAGCAGGTTGGCTTCTGATACCCAGGAGGAATCTATGCCTGCACCTGTTTGATACAACCCCAAACTTTACAGTCTGCGTTTGCACAATATTTAAAATTCCACTTTCAATGGTATTTTTAAAAGTTCCCATTATTGTGGGCCAAAATCATTTGAGCTTTTATGCATTTTTTTTGTCCCTAGCAACAATGTGTTTATGTTAGCAAAGTACACCAAAGTGACATTTTGGTGTACATATTAGAGACTTCATGACTGTGGCTTATTAATCGTGTGATTGGCTAAGACAGAGATGACAGGTTTAACCTCTTCTGCATTAATTCAACCTTTTCAGATAGGGTGATCACAAATTTACAGTAGCTGGAATATACTGGCAGGGTTCTCTTCTGTGGAGATCAATACTGCTGCTTGATTTAGGCAGAGCTGCTGATGAGCTCCCCTGTTACAGTGAAAGCAATCTAGGTCATGTAGTCAGAAACTTTACTAAGAGCTTTACTAAAGGCCAGGAAAGCCACCCCCACTTTAACTACACAGAGCCACAGGAATATAAGAATCATAGGGATAGCATGCTGATAAGTACATCACTGATATGGGGGCACAATTCTAATGCAAATGTTTGTTTCACATTCCAGCAGAGGTCCCTGCCAAGCATCACAAGCCCCCGTGGGTGGCTGGCTTCTTGTTCTATATCTCTGCAAGGCCCTTTTGCCGTTTGGCACATTGTAATACCCATTGCAGAGGAAAATCACCATAAACTGCCCTTTACTCCTGGAGTAGCAACAGTTGCATGGCAAATGGCAAAGTAAACTTACACGGCTGGCTGCTCAGTGTCTGGGCTGAAGGATAACAGCCCCTATACTCAAGGGGAAGGGGGAATACTTATTTTTTAATTAAAAAAGGGAGTCCTGAATGAGAGCTACCTAGATACCTATCAGGAGTGAGGGCACACAAATCAGATCTGGAACATCCCTATTATGTTCTGAATACAGCCAAAGCAGTTGGAGATACAACTTACAGCTTAGTCCATTGCTGTCTTTTGGAACGACTTTTGCTAGATTTAAAGCCTGATTCACAGCCTCTCCCAAACACATTCCTGGGAATTCATGCGGGAATGTTTCAAAACCTTGGTTTTAGCTGTTTTTTTCAGCTCGTGGTAATTAATGTAGTGCTTTTTGGTCTGAGTTTGGGGTTTTACTGAACTTTTCGGTTTGCATATGCAAAAACCAGTATTCTGCATATAAAAATGTGACTGACCAAGTTTATGCATTCTCAATTTTGCAATTTTACAGATTAAGCCTGTGCTTGCACATTTTTCCAAGCTCTGATTTGGATCACGTTGTACCTTCCGGAGCTTAGGAATACCCGCCGTCATCTGGACATTGATCGAATGCCTGATCAACAGGTGTCGAATTGACCTGACTGAACCACCCTTCTCTTGAGAAGCTATACTCAGAGCTGCAGTCATGGTTGGCCCTGCCACAAATAAGGGGCATACAACTGATGGTATGACCAAATTGGTTGGCTGCCTTAAATTTTTAGTGAATTTTTAGTGAATGCCTCCTTCCAGAACCTTGAGGCACTGTCTGTTGGCATGGGTCAGCCTTCAATGAACCGCGCCCTGACTACATTTCTCAATGGCATGGTTGCCCTGCAGTAAAAATACCTGTTTTCCTGACAGCATGGCAGCCTGGAACATGGTAAACTTGGGTTATTTCAACATCACTAATATGCCCACTGTCATGGGAGCCATCGACTATGTGCATGTGGCGTTGGTGCCTCCTGTGGCTCAGCAGTATATTAGGTGCTCATTGATCCTCCTTTGTGCCAAGTATCCTCTGTTAATGTTATCCTTTGTTTTGCTCCACTAAACTAGCTAAAACGTGTTGCTCATTGTGGCCACTGATCCCTGTGTCCAAGTTGCCCATATATCTGCTTGCTCTTTGCCTGCTACTGTAATATTGCTAGTGTATTAACCTGTGTCTGTTGTCATTTTCTTACAGAAACCGTAAGATGGGGCATTCGCTGAATGTACAGTGCATGGTAGGTGCCTTTGTTTTTTTAGCATCTTGGCCAGCTTTCCCAGATCCACCCATGATGCCATCTTCTTGTGAAACTACAGTCTCTATCTGGTTGAAGACTGATGATCTGAGTGGCGGTTGGCTTCTGGGTGTGTGTATTAGTATTGCATTTCTATCGTTAGCATTTGCAATGTTGTATGTTGGTAACAGCTGAGCCCCAGATTATTTTGTTTCTGTGTCTTTTTTTAGTGTTGCCTATTTGTTTTACTGTCCTCCCTCCATAATTGTGTGCTCAGGTCCCTAGTTTCAGTCCCCATTCCCCCTGCTCCTAGTTTAACTCCTTTGCAGTGCGCCTTACCTTTAGTTTGTGCTGAATACTGTCTGTATAATCCCAATGAAATTCTTGACCTCCTAGCAAATGTGTGCCCCTATCTCATCAGCTTTCCTTTTGGTTTGTCATTAGTATTTTTTAGGCCCATTTGCCCTTGTGTTCCCCTTCCTAGTTGCTCTCTCTGTGTGTATCCTAGCTGTGTTTCAGATACCCTCTGTTTTCATGGTTGCTGACTCCCTTTTTGTGTCCCCAGACGCAAGGCCAGGAGGACTATAAACGTGGCAACCACAGTACCCATGCCGTAGTCTGGAGCAGGAAACACCCACCACAGCTCCGGGGGTGCCTATATTCTGGCACCCAGAGCTGTGCTGGGCAGTCAGTCTGCCAGACCTTGGGGGACTTTTCATTTAGTTCATTTGCTTTGTTTTTTCTTTGCTGCTGTACGCCCCTGTTGTTTTTGTGATTGTTGCAGGTGACAAGCTCAGAGTGCGTAGTGTGGCTGGCAGCAGGGAAGTGCCTATGGCCTGAGTGGTGGTGCCTGGGGCTGCGGTGCCTTGGCCGGGTGCTGCGTTCCTATTTGCCATGTCTGGCTTCCTGGTTCTGGAGGCTGTGATAGCCTCAACCTTTTGGCATGGTTTAGGTCTGAGAAAGCACTGCCATCAAAGTACATGTGTCAGGTTTGTGCTCTTACACACAAGTGGGTGGTTAACTGAACAACAATTAAGATTTTATTTATCAGGCGAGCCCAGGCATTTGCAACCTCATGGGCATCTGCACGTCAGCCAATTCTGAAATCACTTCTGACTTACACGCACACCAAAATAATGCAGCAACGGACGGACCTCAAAAGAAGGCAGAGGCCCTGGGTGAAGCAGTTTTCTGCCAGAACTTTCAAGGTAAATGGTTGGTCCATACATAAGTTACCCACTAATGTAGAACTGTGTGACTGAATTGTGCTTCTATTCTAGCATCTGAGTTCTGGCAGAGAGTAAATCCCACCCGGAGCATAAGGGGCTGGGTGTGCGGATAAGGTATTGTGTCCAGAGAAAATCAGCATCCTCATCCCTCTCTTCAGACTCCCTACCATCAGCACAGGTACCAGAAGAAGCCAAGGAGGCCCAGGTGTTGGGTTTGGAGTCACAGGCAGTACCAGAGAACTCAGGCAATGCAAGAAACTCCCAAGGGCATGTATGCTAAGTGACACTGTGGGGATGCAGACTACATGGGATGCCGCTAAAGGAACCAGGAGGGAGAAAGTAAGGCACACTGCGGGGATTCACTCAAACATGGGATGCCCCAATGGATGGGATTTAGCAAGGGAAAAAAAAACCCAATGTGTATGCGTATGCTGGTATGCAAGCGAGATGGCCACATAGCACTGAGAACCAAGGACTCCTCTGCAACATACGTCTGGAAACTAGGCTTTTGAGGCAAGTTCACAGTTCAAATCCGTAATTTCTCAGGTAAAATATTACGCAGTTGCGTACGGCTGACCAAAAATATCTCGGGCCGCGGCTGAGAATAATACAAGCGTTCGCAACTTCCCAGTTTCTTGAGAAAACAAATGAGCAATCACTGAGAGGCTTAGAATTAGGATTTTTATGCAGCTTACAGTTAGGACACTAGATATCACTGTTACCAATGCTTAACTGTAATATCTCATTTTTCTGATGTGTTATATTTCCTGTATATTCAGCTGCACTCAATTACTTCTTTTTCCTGTCTGTGTTCTCTACCATGTTAAGGTTCTATTCTCATACCGCATGCATATTCCAGCAAAGCCAGTTCTTGTTACACCACAAATATCTATCTGGATTTGACCAGCACCAACAAAAGCTCTGTTCTGATCAAAGCAAACCGAATCAGCAAAATTATGGTTGAAATAATGTACAAACATGCTATGAGCATGCTAAAAATACTATTGTCTATTACTATTAACACTTTGTCCATATGGTAGCTGCAATATCTTCTTCAGCCTTGTGCCACCTTGACTTGTTATGGCTGTGTCATTGGTCGATCTGGCTTCCCTGGTTTTCTGAAGGGTGGTTCTATCTGCCCATCTGGTCTATGAATGGGTGCTTCTCCTTTACTACCACGAACATATGGGCGTAGTTTCAGTTGGTTACCACACACTGCCCTGGGACAGTGCAGGTTTTGTGGCCTCTCCCCTGACGGGATGATGATGACCGCGGGTGGTTATATCTGCCCATCTGGTCTATGCCTGGGTGCTTCTCCTTTACCAATCCAAACATCTGGTTATTTCAGCTTGTTCCCACTCTCTGTCCTGGGACGGTGCAGTTTTTGTGGCCTCTCCCCTCACAGGATGATGGGAGGGGTGGACTTCTGTTTTACGGGGGCTGCTAGGGTCCTGGTTTAGGTTTCAACATTGTGGAATACCATGGACCAGCGAGGTAAGCCACTTAATCAGCTGGGGCTATTGGGTTTCATTCATCTAATTAGTGGTCGCATCTTCTGTACCCCTTCATTCTCCTTCCATGCTGCTCATTTCAATTCTATACTGACACAAGTGCTTTGTATGTCAAAGCACACAACAGCTGTTACCAGTATATGTTTTTGGATTCCTTTACATTTGTAATGGTCATTTATTTTAATATATGATGTGTGTCGTCAGCAATCTTTACACTGTCAGTGGACCTCAACCCACACACCTTCTACTTTTTTGCGATTTTTCAGACAGGTTGTAGCTGTGGTCTCTAAACGTATCAAACTTAGATTGTAGTAAAGCAGAAAAATGTGCTGCAAGGAAAGTCAATTACAGCTTAGCAAAGTCAGGGTAGTTAAATAGTAGGATACTTGTCCAAAAGTCCTTTACGAAACTACAGACAAAAAGGCACTAGCAATGAATGAAATATGAGCAGAGGTTAATTAGGTCATCTGCACAGCGGCTGTGCACCCTAGATCATAGTAGCGGGTTACCGACCTCAGCAGTTGCTCTTCGATGTGAGAGCCAACACTACCTTATGTCACATAATTTGGAGCATAAAAGTACCAAACAACATGATGAAAAATGTGAGCAGGTAGCAATATTTAGCTGCAGAGGCAAAAACTAAAACCACCTTTTAAATATTCACAAGCTTACTCCATCACGCTTCGCAATAACCATAATAATCCGATAGCCCATTAATGCATAAAACAAGACCTGCTGCTCCGCCAGATAGTGTTTCTCTTTTTACAAAGTTTTATTGTACAAAAATACATATTGTGGTAGTTTTATTGATGTCATCCTCAGGGATAGTACTAATGGAAAGATCAGAGAAAAAAACTGCAGAGCATTGGAAACCAACTGTATGGTGGCTTACCTTTCATACTTGTTAAGGGTCAACCACCAGCTCAGATGCCTCCTTTTAGATGGCTTTCATGCTTCTATGCACTTACACACGTTTAAAGTGCTAGTACTTTGTTGTGCAGTGTTAGCCTTTGTTGTAAGCAGAAAATCCAAAGTTAAAGTCATACCATTTAATGGCTAATTTAATGGACTGTATGTGCAAGCTTTTGTAAACCACTCGTTTTGTCTTCAGACATAATATATATTAATAATTGGAATAATGTTTTTAAAGCTTGAATCTTCAATCTATTGATACTGCAATAGAGGGGGCATTCCTAGGCCTGGTGCATCCAATGCCTGACATGCCCTCTGCAATGCAGTAAATAGAGCAGACATGGTCACATCACTGTGACTGAAGGCGAGGGGACATGTGGCCAACACATAGACGGAGCGGAAGGGCTAGAGGGCTGTAAATTGGGCGAGACACCAGGGCAATTGTCCTGCACTAAATTGGGTAATGAAAGTACCAAAAAAAAGAAAATAACAAAAACACCCAAAAATCAAGAAAGACATACATAAATAAAAAAAATATTATTTTTTTTTCGGGTGTCAGAGGGGAAAACGGGGTAACACCAGAGAGATTGCCCTGCACAAAATGGGGTATGAAAAGTACTCAGAATAATCACAGAAAGCACAAAAAAATAATGAAATACGTAAATAAAAAAAAAGATTTTTTTGTGTTTAATGCATTCCCGCTGCAGGTAACTGCCTGCTGGTTTATTTATTTTTTGTCCTTTTCCCTTGTTTTATTGAAAGCACTTAACCGGCATTCATTAAAGTGACAGTGGGGATCATATTTTTCTTTTTTTTATGTTTCTTACATTTATTTTAAAAAAAAATGTGGAGTCCCCCACAAAGGCTACCAGCCAGAGCACCAAGTTTGTTACCCAGGGCTCAGAAGTGGCACTATTGGCAGCCCCTGTCTCTGCAAGTTACAAGCCCTTATGCTCTTTATTATGGGGAAAGAATCTCATACCCACACCAATGGGCACTGGGTTTCGCCACACCCCCGATGCCCCAAATAGGGGTGCAGGTAATGTGCCATTTTACCAGCATGGCACCCGCTAAGCTCGGCAGGTGCAATGTCAGCTATTGACCAAAGCAAAATGGTATAGGGGTCTCTTGGACCCCTTACCAGTTCATCCCAAGTGAAAAAGAAATAAGACACCACACCTATTTTTAATGTTCTTAAATGCGTGGGCTACCCCCTCTAAGCATTACCCGGCAACCCAGGCATAGGGGCTTGTAAGTCCAGGGCTCAAGGGCCGCCAAGCTGGTCAGCTTCTGACAGCCGGCACCACTACATCTACACGCTGGAGAGGGCACTGAAGAGTCCCAAAGACGAAAGAGCAGATGGCATGCGACAAAGTAGACCCGCAGGATCCGAGGAAGATGGCACCCAGTGGGGAACAGAAGATGGAAGACAGGAATGGGTGAGTTAAATTAAAAACAATGAAACTATTTTTGTGTAGTGTTTATGAGACCTCTATTCCAATTCACTATGGTCAGGAGTCGGCATGGCACCTGCCAGACTCGGTGGATGCCATGTCTTTAAAATTACACACTCACCCAAGGCACCCCTGGAAGAGCCCCAAGCCCATGCCAAAGGGAATAAGGACTTGTAACTTGCAGGGACAGGGGCCACCTATAGCGTGGCTTCTGAGCCGTGTGTTACAAGCCCTTATGCTTGGTATCCAGACTGGCAGCCTTTGAGGGGGCAGCTGTAACTGTCCTGGCTTTAATGAATGCCGCTTAAGTAGCATTCAATAAAACAAGGGAAACTGAGAACGAAAAAAATTAATCTGCAGGCAGTTTGAAAAAAAAAGCTGCATTTAGTAAAACATTTAAAAGTGAAAAAAATACAATTAAAAAATAAAAAGTCAGGCTATTCTTCGGTAGATAAGAATTGTATCTAACCAAAAATGCCAAAAATGACCAAAAAAATATTAAAAAAAACATGCAGGCAGTTTCAATGGTAAATTGGGTGCATTTAAAGGCCAGATTTAGTAAAGCACTTAAAAGTGAAAAAATAGAATTAAAAAATAATAATTTAGGCTATTCTTCATTAGATAAAAATTGTATCTAACCAAAAATTTACCAAAAAATAAACCTGTGGGCAGTTTCATTGTTAAATGGGATGTCTTTAAAAGCTGCATTTATTTAAACACCTAAAAATGAAATAAAAAGTCAGGCTATTGTTTATAAGAAAAATTG